>JAGMWU010000259.1:23080-41914 GCA_018697195.1 Certhia americana | reverse complement strand
CACCCCAAAGAGCTGATTTCAATAAAGGCCTTTTGAAAGGAGCTGGTGTCCTGGCCCTTTTATTTCACTGTCACAAGCTACCAGAGCGAGCAGCAGTCCTGGGGGATGAGATGTATCTGAGGTTCAGCAGCGGTAGCTGGAGGTATAGAAATGTCCCGGCTAGGCACAGGGTGTAAAACACAGTGTGGGGAAACCCTGAGCAAAAGTGAAGAAGCAGCGGGTGCAGGGTAATAGAGCAGCAGCAGCTCTCGGCAGGGCAGGGAGAGAACAGGTTCAGCCATGCCGGGGGACACGCGAAGAGACGATGGTGGGTTACTCTGAGCTGAGCTCTGGGTGAGGGATGGTGAGATTTCCCTGCAGTCTAGAGCTGAGCAGTCCTGGCAGTTCCTTCTGAGAGCAAACACTGCCTAGAGCAAAATCAAGTCCAGGTGCCACCCTGTCTCTGACTTAGCTGCCTCCTTTGTCTTTCTGAGGCACCCATAAGTACCTACAAGCACCTTGCAATCAGCTTCCTAGCAACTTCTGGGAAAAAATTCGATAAGAAAGCAACCCAACCCCCAACAGTAACATTACCTGAGGATGAGGAGTGTAATATTCTGAAAAACTGATGAAATTGGTGATTCAGATGTTGAATTGGATTTTGACACAAGCACAGAACCCCCACCTCTTAAAGAGGGAGAAATTTCAGAATTTAAATTGAAATCCATAATTAAAACCAAACTCTCCAAAGAACCCCAAGGTGGTCAGAGGAGGAATATGGTCAAAAATTTTCCTTGGAATTCCCTGCCATTGACAAACCTTCAAGAAAAATATGGACAAAAAGCAGGGGAAACAGAAACCAAGCATCTGTTGAGAATTTGTTTCTCTGGGAGTGTAATAGATGCCTAAAAGTTTGATCATAAAAATGAGGGAATGAAAGGGTTAAGTGAGATTGAGAACTAAGGAAGCCTGATAAGCAGGACTAATGGAAGCCACAAAGCATCCTGTTAAGCAACTTTGCTGACTTAAGCATAACTTGTATACTCACTGCATTAGTCAAATATGGAATTGAAGCATAACTGGTGAATGAACTGCTGCGAGGAAGAAGAGCTTTTTCCTCCCTACGACCACCAAGTGTCAGACTACGACGCCCTAGCAACAAGTCGCGCAGACACAGAGTATAACCAAAGTGACGTAAAAGCCGGAAATGAAGAGGCTACAAGAACTCCGGGGTCCGGGAGAGAAGCGGGCTGGCCGTTTTTGCAGGGGCAGAGACCCCGCCGGTCGCCCAGTGCTGTTTGCTCGCTGTTTGCTTCCTGCAATAAATATAAATTGTTACATTGGCATTGACTCTGGCTCTTCACTCTCCAAACTTATAACAGGGGGTAATGGAATATTATTGGATGGTATGGAAAGTTTTGGGCTCTGAGCTGTGAGTGTCCTGTTGCATCGTGATCCAGGCCCTCCTGATTTCATAATTAGGAGAATTGCATATTGGGCAGGAGGAATAAATATTATGGAAAAAGGGGGACGTATATCTACCCCTACACAGTCAGCTAAAACTATCTCTGCTGCTACTACAAAGGCTGACTGCTTACAAGCAAAACACAAACGTGCAGATGCAAATATCCTAGCCTCTGCAGAGATGAACCTTAATGTATTAAGACCTTCACTCAGAGAGGCTCCAACTGTGCTAAGAATTTGTTTAGTGGGGAAACAGGACAAAGTTGGGGGAGATGTGGTGTGTAGTGATGCTTTGCACGACCTACAAACTGAGACACTAATTTTGAAGATATTGCTGACTTAGCTGGGAAAAATAAGCTTTGCTGAAATCAGTTAAAATTCAGAGGATGGTTAAGAGAGAGACCGGATTTTAGATAAGCTATCCCGGATCTAATAACTCATTGCCTGTCAAGTTTATGTTTGTGTAAGCTGGGCTTGTAACGAAAAAAAAGGGAATTGATCAATAGACCCCAAAAACACAAGATGATTGCAGACCCTCTATCTCTAGAAACAGTCTTGGGAACAAGAAATTCCAAGGAGTCATCTATCACGTATCCATCAAAGGTTAAAAGTTTAGAACGAGGAAGACTAGTTTTACTTCCTCCTCTTGGTGACCACTCCCCACATAAGACCCCCGACTCATTTCAGAAAACAAACTACGCATGCTTAATATCCTTTTTGTCAATTAGCATACGAAGCGGAGAAGAGGAGGTGACAAGGGTATGAATATGCATTTGTATTTTGTGTATTCAACATTCTTGTGGATAAAAGGCTCTGTAATTACCTGTGATCTTTGCAGTGCGTATTGGAGAGCTATCCCACGCAGCTGCCCGGCCGTCAATAAACATACACTTTCTAACTTAACTGTTAGAGAGTCTTTTGTCCGTCTCAGTTGGGTATCGATATTAGATCGATATTCATATTTTAATAAATCAAAACCACCTCTGAGAACAAAAATGCATTATTGAGAACTGCCTTGGTTTTTGAGTCGAGGCAGTGGGCGGGGGAGGGGGGGGGAAGAAAAAGCAGCAATTCAAATGCCTCAGGGAAAAGAAACACAACACCCACCCCCCCCCCCCCCCCCCCCCCCCCCCCCCCCCCACCACCACTCTGTTTACCACACAGCAGGGAGAGGAAACATTCTTAAAACTCTGGTCAAACTTTTAGCCTCCCCCATACATTCCTGCATAATGAGATTAGCACTTATGTTTGCTTAACTGTAGGGGCAGAAAGACAACCTTTTAAAAACCCTTATAATTAACATTAAAACTTAAAATCTCTTTAATTACTCCTACAGAAGACAAAAAGCTAAAGTTAAGCTTTAACAATAAAAATTAAAATTGTTTAACTGTGGAAGAATGGTTAGAGAATAAGGGACATGTGAATCTACATCAGTTTGCAGGTGCAGAGTTAGCAAAGTTTAGGACTCAGCTGACAAAGATGCTGTGTCCTTGTAAGTAAGCGTTATAACAACAACGGAATATTGTAGCTGATAAAGAGGGAACAGAATGCTAACACTGAACCACAAGAATGAGAAACTAAGTGGAGTTAACATTTCTGTGAGTAGCCAATGATTAGCCTGCTTTTGCACTACGTATGAGCTTCATTATTAATTGTATAAAAGACGTGACTAACGGAATAAAGTTGAGACTTACTGATCTCTCATATTGAGAGCAGTCTGTTCTCCCGCTGACCCCAACATTTAACTGGCTTTAATGATAAGTGTTAGCTCTTACATTTCTAAAACCTGTTTTGACGTAATTAAGCATTTAGAACAAAGACATTGTATTTGGAATGCATTCTGCTTACAATTCTCCTATTTAGACTAATGAAAAATAAAAGGGGAAAACAGGAGCTGATATGTAACAATTAATTATTAAAAGCTTAATGCTAACATGGAAGTGTCTATTACTGATCACCCAGCCAGGATGGCGAGTTATTCTATAGGCAGTTAGAAGAAATCTCAGTGTGTCCTGGTGGCCAAGAAGGCCAATGACATCCTCACTTGTATCAGGAATACTGTGGCCAGCAGGACCAGGGAAGTCATTCTTCCCCTGTACTAAGCAGCAGTTAGGCTGCACCTTGAGTGCTGTGTCCAGTTCTGTACTCCCCAGTTTAGGAAGGATGTTGAGATGCTCGAATGCATCTGGAGAAGGGCAACAAGTCTGATGAAGGGACTAGAACAGAAGACCTATGAGGAATGGCTGAGGGAGCTGGGGTTGTTTAGCCTAGAGAAGAGAAGGCTCAGGGGAGACCTTATCAATCTCTATAACTACCTGAAAGGAGGTTGTAGCCAGGTGGGGGGCAGTCTCTTCTCCCAGGCAGACAGTGACAGGACAAGAGGACATAGTCTTAAGCTGTGCCAGGGAAGGTTTAGGCTGGACATTAGGAGGAAGTTTTTCACAGAAAGAGTGATTGAACATTGGAATGGGCCCCCCAGGAAGATGGTGGAGTCACTGTCCCTGGAGGTATTTAAGAAAAGTGTCTCTGTTTGAAAGACAGCTGTTTGCCAAGGAAGGTGGGAGCTTCCCTTGAAATGGAGACTATGACTCCCTTCCCTCTGAATTATTATAACTCCGAAATTACATGGATTTCAGGCAAAGATATGGGAAAAAGAATGACAGTTCTTTACTTGTATATATGTATAAGAAGACAAACAACAGCGGCAGCAACAACAAACAAAGCCAGAAACCCAGTAACAGCCTTCTCTCAGCTGTCAAGCACGTTCCCCTTTGGTGTAGTTATGGTCACAGCCAGGAGGGGCACTGTTGGCTCGCGGACAGGCAGGGCAGGTACGATGATTCCCCTGCAGCTGTAGGGGGCGCTGTGGTGTCAGCGCAGCTGCCTTTTCACGCGGTTAATGGCGACTCAGCCGACAGAAAAAAAAGAGAGAAGGGGTTTTCGTTTGCAAACTCACGGGAAGCAGCCGGTCTCAGTGCCGCTTGGGAAATTGAATGGACTGCAGCAGGAAAGCTTGGAAGCAGCAAGCTGGGAATGGCAGAGGCGGGCACACCAGGGAGTGGCAAACAAAATGTAGCAGAAACTCTGTGGCCATGCCCAAAGCCGCAGGGTCTAGGTGTTGGGTTACAGTGTAGCAAGAAGCCCTCAAGCAGTGGCAGAAAACAGTGGGGCTGGGCGGGGAATCCCTCCCCTGGGTAGGACACCGGAGATGGCTGGTCTCGGAGTTGGGCTGCACAGAGGGGGTGGCCCACCCCGGGGGACGGGCTGCTCCCGGGTCCCGACGCGACACGCACTGGCTCTGGGCTCCCAGGAAGCAGAGAAGCAAGCCAGTAAACTACAGTCACAGTGCAGAAGGAAAAGAAAAAAACAGGCAAAAGCCCCATGGCAACCGTATTTCTCCTCAGAGGGATCCTGCTGCGTGACTGTGGAGACAAATTGCTCCACTGGAAGGAAGCAACCACCTCGCCCCTGCTAAATCTCGCAGGAAATCCTGGGCTGGCTCTCACCCATCATGATACTCCTGGAGTGAAGGGGCGGGGGGGGGGGGGGGGGGGCGTGGAGTGACCACCCTGGGCACAAAACAAAAAACAAAACCAAAAATGGGTATGGGATAAAAGAACACCCCCAAGACAAAAAGATTGGATGTGGCACTTAGTGCCGTGGTCTAGTTGATAAGGCGGTGTTAGGTCATAGGTTGGACTCAATTAACTCAAAGGTCTTTTACAACCTAGTTGATTCTATGATTCTATGAAACAACCATTATGTGTGATGAAACCCTGCTTTCCTGGAGTTGTCTGAACACCTGCCTGCCTATGGGAAGTGGTGAATGAATTCCTTGTTTTGCTTTGCTTGCATGTGCAGCTTTTCCTTTACCTATTAAACTGTCTGTATGGCAACCCACAAGCTTTCTCATTTTTGCCCTTCCAGTTCTCTCCTCTGTTGCATGGGGGAGAGTGACCAAGCAACTGTGTGGTGCATAGTTGCCAGTTGGGGTTAAACCAAAGAATGTTCATCAGAAATTTATGGATCAGTGTCCTGGTTTAGGAATGGTATTCCCCAATTTAGTACACCCACTAAAAAGACCACAAGTCACTCCCTTCCCCTCCTCCAATGGGAGACACAAAAGGCAGAGATCACAAGTTGAGAAAAGAACAATTTACTGAAAACAGCAATGAGATAAGGAAACGAACAGTTGTAGCAACAATATTAATAGCAAAATATATAAAAGAGTGATTCACATGGAAAAAATGCTCACCAAAGACCCCAAGACAATGAAACAATGGCAGATGACCTAACTCTGACCACCACGTTTGTTTCACTAGAAGCCACATTCTTCATCTCAGAGGCCAGAGTCCCTTCCCCTGCCTCTGGCAATGACATGTGGTGGTATAGAATAATCCTCAGGTCCTGGTCAAAACTAGGGCATTATCCACCCCTTATTCAATACAATTTCTGTCTTGCCCAGACCCTACAATTTCCAACTACATATATATATATAAACACAGGTATCATTTTCATAGTCAATGGCCATCCCTCCACGATGTCTGTTGATTTCGTTTAGTCCACTAATGTGGGTTCTATCCATCCAAAATGTCTTCCAGGGCAGGAGGGCTAGTGTGCTGATGGCTGGTTGCTGCATCAGGAGCTCACATCTGGTGTATCTGGAGCAGTCCATACTCATTGTCCATGGTAGTTATGGCATACAGTGGCAGTGTAATTCAGCAACCAATATTATACAATTCAGCATTACAGACTGTTCTCACTAAAAATCAAATCCCCTTGAGGTATACATTGTAATCTTCTGTTTCATTTGTTGAAAAGCTTGTTGCTGTTCAGAACCCAACTTGAAATCATTCTTCTTCCAAGTCAAATGATAGAGAGGGTTTACAATCTGACTGTAATCCAGAATATGCATCTTCTAAAAACTCACAATGCCTAGGAAAGCCTGTTTCCTTTCTGCTGGTTGATGGGGAAATAACTGCTATTTTATTGACCACAGCCACTGGAATCTGATAGCACCCATCTTGCTATTTTACTACTAAAAACTGAATTTCCTGGGCAGATGCCTTGACCTTACTTTGCTTTATGGCAAAACCAGCCTTCAGAAGGATCTGGATTTTATTCTCCTCTTTCTCAAAACAATGTCATCAATGTATTGCAAGTGTTCTGGAGCCTCACCCTTTTCTAGTGCAGCCTGGATGCCATGGCAAATGGTGGGACTGTGCTTCCACACTTGGGACAGTCAGTTCCAGGTGTGCTGCATGCCTCTCCAGGTGAAAGCAAACTGTGGCCTGCACTCTGCTGCTAAATGAATGGAGAAAAGCACATTAGCAATGTTGATGATGGCATACCACTTTGCTGCCTTGGACTCCATTTCATACTGAAGTCCCAGCATGTCTGGCACAGCAGGACTCAGTGGTGGTGTGACTTGGTTTAGGCCACGATAGTCCACTGTCAGTCTCCAGTCTCTACTGGACTTACACACTGGCCATATAGGACTACTAAAGGGTGAGCGAGTCTTGCTGACCATTACCTGACTCTCCAGTTCATGAATCATCTCATGGATAGGGATCATGGACTCATGATTGGTGTGGTATTGCTGATGGTGTACTGTGGTAGCTGAAGAAAAAGGGCAGGAGCTTTTTCTCCTTTTTAATGCCTTTATTAGTGATCAGCTCGAGGTGGGGGCCCGACGGGTCGCGCACACACCGCCGCTGCTCCCAGAGGTGGCACACAGGAGGAGGAAGGCAGCTTTGTCCACAGGAACGCAGGCAGAGCTGGGGCTTCTGTCCTCACGAGAGCACCAGAAGACCAAGATGGCTCGTTGGTCTAGGGTGTCTCTCTGCCTGGGTACTATTGCACTTAGGGCAACACGGCCGAACTCAGTTCTTGGTGTATGCTTCCTTGAGGTTTTCTCAGAGTAGTGCTGCTGTTTTTATTGTTCTATGATATGTTGTTTTGTGGTTTTGGGAGTCCAATTTAGGCCAAATGCCCCTTATTTGCATACAGTCAGTGCACAAGGACGTCTGGGAGCAGCAGTTGGGGTGCAACAAATGTAGCTTCCGACAGGAGGATTCTGGGAACATGGGGATACAAACATGAAACTGGCAAACACAGACTAGGGTAAAAAGGGAACAACTGGGAAAACAACATTTAACAATGATTGGTA
Source organism: Certhia americana (assembly GCA_018697195.1). Taxonomy (NCBI): domain Eukaryota; kingdom Metazoa; phylum Chordata; class Aves; order Passeriformes; family Certhiidae; genus Certhia; species Certhia americana. Next base: position 34,302 of record JAGMWU010000259.1, on the reverse strand, counting down.
ACAAATAACCACAACATTAACAACTAACTCTTACTGAATAAGAACAAACAGGGAATTTTGTTTATCACAGTAGCCATAGGTGCCTCTTGTTCTTTGATCCTCAGCAGACCAATAGCAGAAGGGTCCTCTGAGAGACCAGGCAAGGTATTCAGTTGTCTAGTTTCCTCTGTCCCCACATCAGCTATCCCAAAATCCCAACCATGCCCTTTTGGATCACTGAAATACCCTCTCCTTAGGTAATCTATGCCAAGGATGCATGGGGCCTCTGGGTCAGTAACAATGGGGTGTTTTTGCCATTCATTTCCAGTCTGGTTCACTTCAGCTACCAGTACCATCAGCTGTTGGAATCCCCCTGTAACCCCATGTCCCGGTTTAAAAGACAGGTGTCTGACAAGGAAGGCAGGAACCTTCCTGGAATGGTGTTGCGGCCGGCATCTGTTTCTATTTGTTATTTAATATTTAATGTTCATATTGTGAAATGGTTTGTTCTATGCTCCCCCATTTTTCCCCCCAGTTGGTTTGTTCTTACTTTGTATCCCCCCAGTTTGTACCCTATATGGGTTCCAGTAACCCTTCTCCCCTTCCCCCCTTTACCCCATTAGTCCAGAAATCCCCGGGAATTCGCGCCTTTTTCCCCCCTGTGCTCTGGTAATTGGTCAAGAGAAATGCAACCCCCCCCTCCGTGTAACCCCGTATAAATACCCGTGCCCCACGGGGCTCGGGGTTCGCTCTCTCTGGTGTACCCTTCGTCGGGGTTTCCCTCAATAAAGGAACTGCTGGAATATCACCGAGGAGCAGCCCCCCTTGCTCTTTTGCCCGACACAGCTGTGGTGGGTAGACTGGTTCACCGCCGGACTCGCGGTTCGGCAGGTTTCACGGTTTGCCGCAGTTGCAAACAGCCGCGATTCCCCGTACTCGACACGGCTCCGGGAATACCCAAACCCCCCCGAGCTAGCCAGGCTCAGGGGGTCCGCGTCAGAATGGAAAAGATGACCCCCTCCCTCCAAATTATTATAACTTTGAAATTACAGGGCTTTCAGGCAAAGATATGGGAAAAAAGAATAACAGTTCCTTACTATAATGTGTATATATATATAAAAGACAGACAAACAATGATAACAGCAGGAACACCAAAAAGAAACAGAAAACCCAATAACAGCCCTTTTCCAGCCCATAAAGGAATTTTTCCCTTTGGTGTAGTTACAACCATAACCGACAGGGGGTGCTGATGGTTCACATCAGGGCAGAGAGGCTGCAGTGACTCCCCACGGCTTCAGGGGGCGCTGTTGGCTCCTGGTGAGGCAGAGAGGGTGCAGACTCCCCCATGGCTTCACAGGGCACTGTTGGCTCGTGCAGCTCCAGGGGTGGCTGAAGCAAGCTCTGAGCCTCCCTGGGGGTAATGGCAGCCTTGGGGAGAGACAGAAGGTGGAGGGGGGCTGTTTCAGTTTTCCTCTGGCTCTCACATGTTTTGTGTGGTGTCCTGGCGATAGCAGCAGCAGCTGCTGAGGCTCCAGTAAGCAGCTAGGAGGTGCTCCCTTTGGAGAGAGGGAGGACATGGGGGCCCGGTTTTCCCCTGAGGCACCCATGCAGATGGTGAAGGTCTCTCCCAGTCCCACAGCCCACCAATGGTAAGGAGAAACAGCAAGGAAGGCTAAGCAACAGCAGCAAGTCCTCCAGGCAGAAGTCCAGCACCAAAATCCACAACCATCTGCCCTCCAAAATGGGAAAAGAATTACCTACCCCCAGCTAAGAAACTGCCAAAACCCACACCGCTTCTTCATGTCCCCCAGAACCATTCCAACAATGTGCCAAGGCACTGGCTACATCTTTTGTCTTTTAAATCCATTCATCATGTCTATGAGAATGATTGGGAAGAAAATTCCCTAAAGAGAAAAGGAATCCTAACCCCCAACACACCAGAAATAGAGATGGATTCTGCCCCCCCATATCTTGGTGGCATCAGGATGCATTGTGTGCTAGTGTCAACTAAAGTCTTATACTCTTGTGGATCTGATGTGCCAGGCCATCTGATCCACACTGTTCAATAGATCCAATTGTCCCTTCCCCCACCTGGCTGGAGGCAGGGCCCCTCTAATTCTGGTCATAGTATTTCTTGATCACTTCTTGCAGATATGAACTGGAGGTCCCTTTGAGAGGAACAGAAGTAACATCACCTTTTCTATTCTGAGGACTTGTGCACTGGAAACTGGAGCACCATTGATCCTCAAAGAGTTTCCTGCAGTGGTTGTTCTTCCTTTCAACTTACATCCCTGTGCTGCTAAGGCAGAGGTGGGTTTTCCATCCCATTTCCTCATGTCCTCTCTGTGGTCATGCAGGTAAAACCACAGGTTACCTTGTGGTGTGTACTCTCTCTCAAGAAGGGAGGTGCTTGCTTCCAGTAGCAAAGACTCTTGTCCATACTGGTGGGCCATGGGACATTTCCTCTCTAACTTGCTCAAGTCTTTTGAATCTGTCCACAGTCTTGGACAGTCTTTCCACAGCTGAGATGCAGGTTGGTAGGGAGGAAAAAAGATGATCTTTGTATTAACAAAGTCAAGTAGTCAGCTGAAGCACTGTTTGTTCTTCTTTCATTGCCACCAATGCCAAGGATTTGGTGCATGACAATGGCGCACTCTGTACAAACTTCTGCCACATGGATTGTGTACACTGGACCACATCTGGATCTACAGGGGACTGCTTATTATTTGAATCCTTAGAGATTGCTTCCAGCGCAGCTAATTCTTTCAGGTACTGGATGCCTTTCTCCATGACATTCCACCTGCTTGGGCACACTGCTAGATCATCCTTGAAAAGATGCCTTTTTCTCATGCTTGGCAGGAGTCTCCTTCAAAGGCAGATAGTTTCTGTCCTCTTCCCAATCCCTTTGTCAATGCCCACATCCTTGGAAAGGGATCCCAGTTGCTTGGCTTCACTACCATCTAGTTTCATATTGTGGGCCATGATATCCCACCATCAGAACAGCTAGGTCACCAGAGGCTCATTTGATTGGAGGCCGAAATCTTCACATATCTGGCAGCTCCCCCAGGGACAGTGTTGCAGGGAGAGTGGAAACTTCAGACAAGCCCTGTCTGAACCAATGTGTTAGTTTGACCAGCCCCACGGAAGTGAGCTGGTTGGCTTTGAGGTTGGACTAACTGGAAGTAATTTCATCTCTGTGAATATTACATTTCAAGGAAAACAAAGCCCGGGAAGTCTCTTTCTTTTCCGGTCTGAATACAGGTAACAGGGTAGCTAAGCCCCTCTGCGAGGCCTGGCCCGGCCGGGCGGTCTCTGCCGCGGGACCGGGCCCCTCCCCAGGAAGCCACCGAGCCCCGTCCCCGCAGGGCAGGGCCTTGCCTTTGCTGTAGCACTGGCCGAGGAGGGTTTTTCCCCGGCCTCGGGGCCCTGGGAGCAACGGCTGCAAGACAGGCCGGGTCCGCTCCGCTGGTCCACACAGCCAGGCGAAGGAGGAAAAGACATCAGCCTTCCTAGCGCAACCCCTGAAGAAACTTTTTAATGCAACAGCAAATAGCCAAGAAGCTGTCCCGGAGCCGTTGACACCATGCAGCTGAGACCAAGGGGTGGCTCTGCAAGCCCCGAGAGAAAATGTTAACTCTTTTTTGACCAGATAAAACTTCCAAAGCATTAATCTTGCCCAGTGAAAGAAAAAAGACACCAAATGAAATATAAAAAGACACAGCGTGAGACCTAATGTCAAAGAAAGTGAGAGAAGAATCCTAAATTGAAAGTAAGATTGAAAAACTTACCTAATTAAGTTGGACTGCTTTTGTAAAGCCATTAAGAATAAACTAAAACCCTGTAATATATAAAATACTTTTAAGGAGATGCAAAGTTCTAGTCCTAACTGTAAGTTGATGTAATTGTAATCTAATAAAAAAATTTGAACAAAGACCAAGAGAGAGAGAGAGAGAGATGACACCTTCTGCCCAGTGAGAAAAGATGACCTCTGTTTCTTGAGATGAAGATGGGACAAATAAAGAAAACTCTTGTTTTATACTAAAAAATAAATCCTTAAACTGTACCATAATAAGCTGATATAGCCCATAAACAGCTGTGGAAGGCTGTCTCATGAGAAGGGGCTTCACAATGGTAAATTTCTTTCCTCCTGGGTGGGCCATTCCTAAAGTGTGAAAGCAAGAGAACTGGTATCTTGTAGAAAATCTCTATAGTATTCAAAACAGACTCCTTTCTCCTTAGTGAATTAGGAAATAATTATTTTAAGAGTGATAACTGACTAAAAATCCAAAATTTTGTCTTTTTATATTAGAGTGAGAAGGTGGATGGTTAGTAAAGAACGAGAAGTGTTTTAGGAGTTTCATTCTAATTCTTCTTCTTAATTTTGATTCTTGTCTTTTTTTCCTTTTAGTGTTAGTTGATAAAATTTTATTACTTTTAAGTTTAAGCCTACTTTGCTCTCGATTAAAAAATTTCAAATTAGCGAACTAAAGACACTAAAACCTCAAATTTTGGCAACAGTTTAAATTTAAGGAATCACTCTAGCTCACAAGTTCTAATGATGGCAAATCTGATCTATTTATAAAAAGGAGTTATTTATTAATCAGGCAAGGTAACAGGCAAAAGATCTTGATCAGAATTACTTATTACGCTGTATAAAACTAAAGAACTACTAGTAGTTTATAGCACAACATAAAACAGTGCATATCAAGGTGTCTATATTAAAGCTAGCAAAAGAAATAGTATGGATTAGGAGTCAAATGCAACTTATCACCAAAATGACGATAATGTACACATTGAGTCCTTCACTCAAACCCTGGGAGTAACCATGAAGCAGACGTCCCTACTCATGGGAGAAACTCCACACATTTCCATGAAAATGTATAGATTTCTGCTTTGTGAAAGTTTGGTGTGGCTTTTATAGTTGTAAAGTGAGTGTCTGTCAGTCAGAAATCTAGCTTATCTTGCCAGATCTCACTTCCACAGTAAGATGTTTATTGGCAGTTGGGAGATGCCAGACCAGTGTTAACCCTGTGGCACCAAAATTGCTCATGACAAGACAGCTTGTCCTGTTTGAGTTATCTGACTGATTAACAAGCAATAGATAAGCTCTTGTTAGGGGTCAAGATGCCCTGCTACATTCCACCCCTTGATACAATCACTCACTTTACCTCATGAAGTGGTAATGCAGGTATGTGTACATTATTGCTAAGTGTGTTGAGATAAATTAATCTCCTAAGATTTACTATTTCTTTAGCTCATGTAGTTGAAAAGAGTGTTAACTATAATATTGATTTTGATAAGAAACATATGCTGTCATTTTGGTCTGTGTTTTTCTGTTATGGGTGGTATTTTAATTACTCATTAAAAAAAGGTTATAATGGCAAGATATAACATTAAATCCAGAGTGTTCATGGTGGTTGGGGGCAATCCAAACAAGTCATTTTACTTGTAATATTAGCAGCCTGTGTAGATCAGGATGTTCTCCATCCCTTGAGTCTTAAAATCATGGGGAAAATGATATGCAAATCAGGATAAAAAAAGAAAGTTCATGGAGTTAATCATTCATCTGCAGTGACTGAGGAGTTCAATAGATTGGTCAGCAACTCCCTTCACTTTCATTAATGCTTCTAAGTATGGTTGTCCTCTTCAGTGAATTTCAGCATTTCACATATTCTTTGTTTAGCATATCAAACGTTAGACAATTCTACAATAACCTGAACAAAATACATGCACTGCATAATAGTCTGGTTGCCTCGGTGGGATCAAAGATGAAATGAATCTCAAATTGTTTCTACCTACTCTGAATATTACTTCAGTTAGGAATTTTATACCTTATGCTGAGGAGGGAGGCAGAGATATACAAAACTGATTTCATAATCATATAAAAAGTCAAGTTACATTCAGGGAGAAATCTTTTCTACCCACTGGGACAATGTATTGGTCTTGCACAGCCTGTTTTTTTAGTAGCAGGGGGCCCACAAAGGTGGCTTCTGTGAAAAGATGCTGGAAGCTTCCACTATGTCCAGCACAGCCAATGGCTGATGGTTCTGAAGATGGACATGCTGATGGCCAAAACTGGGTCAATGAGAGAGGTTGGTAACGCCTCTGTGATGGCATATTTAAGAAGAAAATTGAAGCAAAAATTAGATTTGCTTTGAGTCAGAGAAGAGGAGGAGGTGAGACCATATGAAGGAAAACAACATGGAGACACCAAGGTCAGTGGAGAAGGAGGGGGAGGTGCTCCACGTGCTGGAGCTGAGATTCCTCTGCAGGCCATGGTGATAACCATGGTGAAGCAGGCTGTCCTCCTACAGCCCATGGGGATCCACAGGGGGATGCAGAGATCCACCCACAGCCTGTGTGGGAGGTGCCCATGCCAGAGTGAGTGGATGGCTGGAGGAGGCTGTGGTCCAGTGGAAGACCCGGAGGAGAGAGAGGGCCCCTGCTTCCAGGCTGAAGCATCCTGTCCTTGGAGGACTGCACCCTGCAGAAAGAGAGACCTATGTCACAGCAGTTCTGGGAGGACTGTTTGCCCGTGGGAGGGACTCATGTTTACAGCAGGTGCAGTAGGACTGCTGCTTGTGAGGGTGGGCCCACACTAGACAAGTTCACGGAGAACTGTCTCCCATGGGAGGGACCCCATGGTGCAGCAGGCAAAGGACTCCTCTCCCAGAACAGTGGAAGAAAATCTCGGTGATGAACTGACCAAAACTGTCCTGTCTTCCTGCACTGTTGATAGGAAGGAGGGAGGGGCTGGGTGGGAAAAGGTGTTTTAAGGGCTTATTTTACTTTCCATTATCCTCCTCTGACTTTGTTAGTAAGAAATTCACTTTGCAACTTAATTGAGCCTGTTTTGCCCTTGTGTTTATTCCCGGTCCTTATCTCACTCATGAACCCTTCGTTAATTTTTCTCTCCTCTGCTCAGCTGTGGCAGGGGAGGGTGAGCAAGCAACTCTCGTGGGTGCCTGACATTGGGCCAGTCTCAAAATGTGACAGACAACCAGAGTGAGGACACAAGCATTCTAAAGCAATAATCCCAGAAAACTCATACACACAGCAAAACTATTGAGACAGAACATATACATATATTATTCAAAACGATTGAAAACTATCAAATTATCTAGTACTTTAATAATAGTGATCAAAACTTTTAACATTATGTAAACAAACTTAAGTAGAATAGTCGTCCATCTTTCTGAGACCTTTAAGAAAAAGTGGGTTTTGTCACATTTGCACATCTTTTTATATCAATTTTGCAGATTTGGAATAGAACCCATGTCCCAAATGTAAGGCCCCAAAACCTAACTCAACAAGACTTTTAAAAGGGCTTACAGTTGTTCATGTACTCTGAGTTAGACACATGGGAGAAATAGTGACAAGATATTCTCAAGAGGTCAAAACAAGGAAAACTTTACTGAAAACTTCAGAAAATCAGAGAACTTTGGCAAAAGATTTAGAGCAGCACTCGAACATAAAACACTTCTCAAAGCATTAACTTAGAGCATCCAACTTTGCAAACTTTAAGACCATTCAATTTTAAGTTACTTGAAATTTACAAGAAGAGGGACATAGAAAAAGAAAGACAGAAATACAGAAAAAGATATAGTAAAAAACAAATATAGCTACCATTCCTGGTTCCAGTGGTGTTCAGCTGATAGAAATTTCAAGAGGAGTGTATTGGGTTTGTATGGACAAACTTTGGTAGTGAGAGGGTTACAGGGGTGGCTTCTGCAAGAAGCTACTAAAAGCTTCCACCATGTCTGGCAGAGCCAATCCCTGGCAGGTCCAAAGATGTATGTGCCGCTGATCAAAGCTGGGGCAATTAGAAATGGTGGTAATGCCTCCATGATTATATATTTAGGAAGAAAGGAAAAGAAAGTTATTGTGCAGTTGTAATTGTGGCCAGATAAGAGCAGGTCGAGAACTTGTGAGAACAACTATGCAGACACCAAGGGCAGTGAAGGAGGGGGAGGAGGTGCTCCAGAGCTGTGATTCCTCTGCAGACCATGGTGAAGCAGGCTGTCCCCCTGCAGCCCGTGAAGGTCCACAGGGAATGCAAAGATCCATCTGCAGCCCATGGAGGAGCCCCACACTGGAGCAGGTAGATGCCTGGGAGGAGGCTGTGACCCTGTGGGAGGCCCGTGGAGAGAGGACCCCATGCTAGAGCAGCTTGTCCTTGCAGGACTGCACCCCGTGGAAGAGTGACCTGTGGTGCAGCAGTTTGAGGAGGACCGTCGCCCGTGGGATGGACTCATGCTGGAGAAGTTCAGGGAGAACTATCTCCTGTGGAAGGGACCCCATGGTGAAGCAGGGGAAGGACACCTCTCCCTGAGCAGCAGGAGAAACCTCACAGTGATGAACAGACCATAACCCCCATTCCCTATCTCCCTGTGGCATTGGGGTAGGAGGTAGAGCTGGGAAGGAGGTAGGTGGGGGAGGAAGATGTTTTAAATGGTTTATTTTACTTTTCATTATCCTGTTCTTATTTTGTTAGCAATAAATTCAATTAATAATCTCAACCATAAACCCTTTGTTAAATCTTCTCTCCCTTGTCCAGTTTTGAAGGGGAGTGAGAAAGTAGATTTGGTGGGTGCCTGGCATCTGCCAGCTGTCAACCCCCAAGAAGGAGGTAGGGTCAAGATGTGTGCTTGTCCTGTGTCCCACTTTAATTATCTCTTGGCCTTCCTGGGGCCCTTCCCCCAGGTGGGACTTCTGGTCATCTGGCCACTCAGGAGCTGGGTTAGGGGATCCAGAGGCTGGGTGTAGAGCATTGCCCCTGGTTGTGTTAGTGATTGGCAGCCACTGCAGGGCTTGGGATAAAGGCTCAGGGAGTGGGGTGAACAGGGCAGTGCACTGCCTCACCAAAGGCAAGGCCCAACCTGCCCTTTCCCCCACACACATGCACCCAAAATGTTTTGAGCCGACAATCCTTCCAGTCTCTCACAGCACCCCATGTTAAGGTTTTGGTGTTTTTTTCATATAGATGGAGGCAGGAATTGGTGCTATAAAGTTATTTATTGTATACAAGCATCAGTCCATGAGTGCATCATTCTGAAGGTGCAGTCTGAGTTGCTGAAGTGCCCTTCTCCAGACAAAGTCCCAGCTGGCAGCTGGAACCACCGGGACCTTGGGCAGCAACCAGAGATCTCGTGATCTTCTTTCTTCTTTTCTTCTTTCTTCTTCCATGGATGCGTGCAGGTAAAGCATGTGCAGTAATCATGGATGTGGATGTGGTTTTGAGGGTTGTGTGTCACCTCCTCACAACAGCCCCCTGTTCCATGGTTTCAGCAGGTGACAGTAATTGATAGTTGAAGGGTCAGTAGCAGGGGTCCTCATCACATCCATTCCACAAATGTTATCTGACCATGCAGATGGTTTTAGTTATTTCAGTTATTGTAAGTTAACCACAAGTACTCTAGATCAACATCAGCTACTTCACAAATATATCTGAATTATTTTCATTATTGCCAGTTAGTTACAAAAATAAAAACATTAATTATTATTTCACAACTACAACTACTTCTGCAAAAGTTAACATTGTATTATAATGTGGAACACATAGCATTCACTTTAATATTTGTGAAAGTCAAAACTATAATGTGTTTATCACATCCTCTTCAACCAAAATTTAATTTCTCTTTATTCTGCAATAAGCAGTTATCTCAACATAAAATACCTCTTTGTTACTTCGAGTACCCAGTTCAACTACACCAGTTAAAATGTAAGGCCCAAAAACCTCACTCAACAAGACTTTTGAAAAGGCTTACAGTTGTTCATGTACTCTGAGTTAGATGCAAGGGAGAAATAGTGACAAGATATTCTCAAGAGGTCAAAACAACAAGGAAAACTTTACTGACAACTTTAGAAAATCAGAGAACTTTGGCAAAAGATTTAGAGCAGCACTCAATGAACATAAAACACTTCTCAAAGCATTAACTTAGAGCATCCAACTTTGCAAACTCTAAGCCAGTTCAATTTTAAGTTACTCAAAAATTCTAAGAAGAGGGACTTAGAAGAAATACAGAAAAAGATATAGCAAAGAACAAATATAGCTACCATTCCTGGTTCCAGTGGTGTTCAGCTGATAGAAATTCCAAGAGGAGGTAGGGTCAAGACATGTACTTGCCTCGTGTTCCACTTTAAATACCTCTTGGCCTTCCTGGGGCCCTTCCCCCAGGTGGGACTTCTGGTCATCTGGCCACTCAGGAGCTGGGTTAGGGGATCCAGCGGCAGGGAGTGGAGCATTGTGTCCAGTGTGTTAGTGATTGGTAGCCACTGCAGGGCTGGGAAAAAAGCCCAGGGAGTGGGGTGAACAGGGCAGTGCACTGCCTCACCAAAGGCAAGGCCCAACCTGTTCTTTCCTCCCACACACCTGAAATATTTCGAGCCAGCAATCCTTCCAATCTCTCACATCAACCGTTTATGTCAGAACTATGATAATTATGCCAATTAATTTTCTGATGATCACATTTAAATTTGGAATCCATTATGTTATCCAATCAAATATATATTTCCCTTGATATTTTTGTATTTCATGAAAGATTCCAGTGTTCTTTCGAATCTCTTCCAAATCAGTCTCTATTCTCAGAGTCTGATCTACACATGCACAACTGGTGCTGATAACTGTGCACATAACCTTTGGAAGTCAGAAGCTAAACCAAAGCCATTCGATTTTGTTTAACTACATTTAAAAAGCTGGTAATTTTTTGTGGCGAAGCACTAATTGTACTGTTTGTCCAATTTTCTATTAGTTCAATAACTCTGGATGTGTTCTCTATAGCCTTTTCCAATTCAGGCACTCCTAGCCATGGTAAAAATCCTCTCATAAACTTGTGGAATCCAGAGGATCTTTCGACTAAGGGATTTAAATTTTGTTTTCGTCTTGTTATAAAAGATACTTTCATCTGAATGTGTGAGAAACTGTAGCTGTGTCCTGTCTTAGCTCTAATTGGATAATTTTAGTAATATTGACGCCTGATTAGGCCAATGAAAAGAGTGGATACTCCTTTTGTAAATACACATCTTAAGAAAAAAAAACCCCAAAACTTGGAAATAGCTCTCTTGGTTCCCGGAATGGAAGGTGGTGGTGGGCTTTGGTCCGGGGGCTGGTCGCGGCTCGGCCCGCATGGCCATGTCCGGGCTGGCTCCCAGGGCCCGGCAGAGATTTTTCTGTCTCTGGAGGGGTGGTGAGTGGGCTGCCGAACCCCTCACTGAGGAGCTGTCGGGCCCTATCTCAGCGGGTG
>JAGMWU010000259.1:0-23070 GCA_018697195.1 Certhia americana | reverse complement strand
TGCCAGACTGTGCCAGACAGAGACTGTATTAGCACTGGGGGCAGCTTAATAGAGAGTGTCCCGGGGGCCAGGAACAGCAGACCGGGACTGGCCACATGGCTGGGATCAGAGGGCCCGGGGCGATCTCACACGGACACCTCGGCATGGCTGGCAATGAATTTTGTGTGCTCAGCCGCTTTAAGCCAGCTTTACTACGGGGCAGAAGGATAAAAGCATCGGCAACAGTTTTTCCCTGTTTTCATCACCCCAGCGGAGTCGGGCTGGCTTGCACGGTGCCGGCAGGGACCACGTGGCCAGCAGGGAAGCACAGCGAACCATGTTGCCGCTGCAGAGCTTAGACCAGATCAGCTTTTCGTCATTGCAAGTCTTTATAGAACTGTTCCAGTTAATGTTAAAGCTTGAGAACAAATGACTTTACAAATACCACTTCCCTCTTAAATTAAGAAAAGGAAAAAAGGCGAACACATAGAGGTAATAACGTGGGACTCTGAGGTCAGTAGAGAAAGAGTTAATTCTAGATAGAAGGGATTGAAGATGAGATGTAAATATGAAAAATGGCCAGGAGACCAGCTCCTTTCAAAAGGCCTTTATTGAAATCAGCTCTTTGGGGTGCCAGCGGGAGCGACAGCGAACCATGTTCCCGCTGCAACTTAGTAGGACCAGATCACTTTTGCGTCATTGCAAGTCTTTTATAGACTGTTTCCAGTTAATGTTAAAGCTTGATAACAAATGACTTTCAAATACACTTCCCTCTTAATTAAGAAAATAAAAAAGGCGAACACAAGAGGAATAACCGGGACTCCTGAGGTCAGTAGAGAAAGTGATTTATCTAGATAGAAGGTATTGAAGATATGAGGTACATATGAAAAGATGGCCGGAGACCAACTCCTTTCAAATGCCTTATTGAAATCCAGCTCTTTGGTGGGAAGCCTGAGGGTTGCGTGCACGGCCGCCTCCACTCTCCCATAGACAGACTCGAGGAGCTAAGTGAATGTATCACAGCTTTACCTCAAGGGATAGCCTGGGCTCCTATCCTCACGAGAGCCGCACAAAGACAATTGCTGGGCTCGAGTCCAATGTGTCACTCTGGTTGACTCCTTCAGGTTATTGGACCAAATTGGCGAATTGAAAATGCCGTGTGAGGATCACTTGCTCAGCCATTTTCTCAGGTTTAATATTTGTTGGTTTTCGGATGTGTCACGTAGCTCGTGTTCTAGAGCATTTTGTGTCAATGGCTCTTGCCCCTTCCTTTGCATAATTTGCGTTTTGTTCTCCTCCTCCTTATGGCGGGCACGTAGGTAGTTTCACTTGCGTGGCATTCCCGACGGATACGGAAGAGTACGTTGAGGGGGAGACAATGGTACTTTATTCTGTTACAAGGACCGAATTTACTTACAGACTTAGGCACAGCATCCACCAGACAACTAATTTAAAACAATTAGACACAAGAACAGGCATCACCAACACTAATTTAATAACTTAGGAGTATTACAACCATTTAAGCAAACTCAGGAACCCATTCCTAACAGTTCCCCTCTCTATTTCTTTGATCAGGCTTTCAGACTGCATCAATTACTCATTTCGAACCCTTGGAAATATAATTCTCTTAGTTTTTGATTCTGATCATATATTTCTTCAGCATTTTCATGCTCTAATTTTCGATCTCCTTGTTCTTGACTCATTATCAACATATTTTTCTTTGTTTCTGATTGGATATCCCTGGGAGCTGCATACTAGCCAGGACAGTGGAGGTCACCACCCGGATTAGGCAGGGAAGTAAACACAGTAGGAGTATTAGTCCGGTGACTGCACATGTTATTATGAATACTGCTTTTTTTCCACCAGATCCCTTTAAATGACCAAAAACTGTCCCACCAATCACTATCTATTAAAGGAGTCCATTTTTGGGTACCAACATATGCCAATTTTTGAGTCTCTTTGGATATATTTTTGACCACTGAACTTTTATCATCGATTTCCAAGCAACACTCAGAAGAGTTGAATTTCCCACATATTCCTCCTTCATCTGAAAGTAGATAGTCTACTGCCAATCTGATTTGATAGATTACTGCTCTGGTTTGGGTTAATTGATCGCTGATATGGTCAAGTGCTAGGGCTGTTCTGTTGGAAACCATTTCAAGTACTGCTTGGAGCCTGATGATTCGGTTCAGCATAGAAATTGGTGTACGGTATCCCCAGGAACCATCTTGGGCCCAGGTGGCTGGCCCGTAAGTTTTAACAATCTCCTCTGGGGTCCATACTTTACTTTTCCACTTTTGGGTACCTCCTATGTTCATGGTATCCCTCTTCTTTCTGTTGGTTTTCTTTAAGTCATCATAAACTGGGACTCCTAGATGTGCTCCTGATTCCTTTGATAATAGAAAGAAGGCGTTTAATAATTCCCACAGTGCAACTTCCTGCCCAATCTCCAGGGAGTCTGGTGTACGCTGTACTCCCGCAAATCCAAAACAGGTGCTTAGGAGCTTCCCAAAATTTATCCATTGTCTCTGAGGGGCTTTCCCAGTATCTAGATAGTCTCCTTATTCCCCAGAAGGGGTTTATCCCTTTGTCAGCACACTCATGTAATTTGTACCCTTCATGGTAGATACATCCTTTCTCTTTCTTTCCCACAGACCAGTACCAATTTGGCTCTCAGGGGACCCATCTAGTACTTGAATCTTTTGTTATTATGTACCTTTTACAAGCCATCTTCCCTACTGGGGTTTTATATTTCTTTCCTGTTCTCATGATACACTCTTCTCCAATTATTTTCGACCTCAGGTCCCATTTCTCTTTCCCTCTCTCTCTTACGATTTGCGGTTCTTGTCTAGTTTGTTTCCATCTTATGATTTCCAATGGACTTAAGCTGATCTCTTCCCATGGCCAGATTTCTGTCATTTGTGTGCTCCCGCAGACCCAGCAATCAGTTTAGTTCTTTACTTATTCTTTCTACTACGTCTGTAAACAAGTTCTTTCCCACAGGGCTATTTAGATCATTTCCCACTTGTTTTATTAGGGGTTTCTCTTTCACCAGGTCTGCCACCTTACTTTGGCTAGCTGTATGCTCAAAACAGAGCCAAGTATTTCTTACCGGGCATTCCCCAAATAGGCGCTTCTTAAAAGAGGCAACGTTTCTTACAAGCCAATAAACTCTCCCGTCCTCCTGACAGGTATTTAGTTGGGAGTGGTTATAACAATTAGGATTCAGGTTTGTATGAACTCTCAAGAGAGACTCAAGGTTTTCTTCATCATAGAGAGGGTGGTAACATTTGGTGCAGGCTTCTTCTTCACTCCCTAGAGTGTTGTTTATAAGTAGGATCAGCATGATCCCTCCCAAGAGTCCAGTATGAGCCATCTCGCTTGACTTCACCTGGTCTTGCCTCTTGGGGAACAGGGAGGCTTTCTGAACCTGCATTAGACTCTTCTCTTGGAATCAGTTCTTTTTCCACTCCTTTTTAATTTAATTACTTTTTAGGGAATGCTCTGCATGAGATCTGCCCTTGTGTCAGAGTTGGGGTCTCCTTAGAGGGGAAATTGCGGTGAACAAAGAAACACTTATTGAATGGCAACACAACTTTAACCCTTCAACTTGTAAACCCTCTTTTAACACTTGCTAAACAGTATCACAACATTAACACTTACAACAGTTCAGTCTATTAGGCTTGTCCAGAATACTACTCAATTCTTCGTATGGACTTTCTTAGTCGTCCTGCGTGGCTTTTCTTTTAAAAGTTATTTTAAGGTTTTCAGGGTGTGGGATAGTGGTCCACTTAGGAGCATCTACTGATGGTGTCACAGAATCACGTTTGCTGCTAGGAGGTGGTACTGGTCCTTTCACTTGGGAAATATGTGTCCAGCCCCATTCTCGAGTCCTCACCACAGTGTGTGTAGTAAGTAGTTCTTGGAATGGGCCTTCAAACCTAGGAGTTAGTGGGATGTTGTTCCACGATTTTATCAGTACCCAATCCCCGGGAAAAATTTGGTGCATGTCCACATCAAGGGGAGAGGTTTGAGGGAGGTATCCTTTCTTCCTAAGATCCCTTAGTGTCTTTCCCGATTGTCTCTAAATACCTTTGGGTGGCTATTTCTCCTTCCAAATAATTCCCTGAGCTGAAAGGGGTAATAAGGAAAGGGAGTCCAAACATCATTTCATACAGAGAGACTCCTATGTCAGACTGAGGTCTTGTTCTAATTCACAAAAGGGCGAGTGGTAGACATTTAAGCCAATTCATCTGGGTTTCAGAAATCAGTTTTGTTAATACATTCTTGAGGGTCTTGTTCATTCTCTCAACCCTCCGCGAACTCTGAGTGTGCCATGGAGTGTGCAACCTCCATTTCATCCCTAAAGCTTTAATCACGCCGTGTAGGGTTTGAGCAATAAAGTATGGACCTCGGTCTGAATCAATATTATTTACCAGCCCATATCGAGAAACGATTTCCTCCAAGATTATTTTTATAACCACTTCTGCAGTTTCCTTTTTAGTGGGGAAGGCTTCTACCCAATGGGTAAGATGGTCTACCATTACTAACAGGTGTTTATACCCTTGTACAGAAGGCATTTCAGTAAAATCTATTTGCATGTTTTGAAATGGTCTTAAAGTTAACTCCCTCCCCCCAGGTGTTGTTTTCCTCATTACTTTTTGGTCTACTTTTTGGCAGGTGACACATCTTTTTGTGACAGCTTTTGCCAATTCATATACTCCAATACATATATTTTCCCTTAGAAAGTGGTCACATAACCCTTGGATTCCCCAATGAGTTAACTCATGTATCTCTGCTTTGGGCTAAAGCTTTATTTAGGTGTCGGAGTCTGGAATTATGAGGAATATCTCTTTGCATGTTTGAGAGATTTTAGAATCTCTGAAACAGTGTTTTTAACCTTTGTTCATGGAAAAAGGACTTTTAGGCTCTGGAATGAAGCAGAGTTTTTAAGAGTGTGTATTAGTCAGTAGAAGAGTGCATAGTTTTATCACAGGGTGAGAATTTTAGATATGTGGGGTTTTTAGGATGGCAGACAGGTGATGACAAGATGGAGGAAGCACATGGCTTTTGGGTTTCTTCTTCTTCTTCCTTGCCTCTATCTTCTGCAGTGAGGTGGCACATTATAGTTGGCTTAGAAAAGAGTCTGACCTTCTAACATAGATAATAGTTATTGGTGAAGAATTATAAATACTGATTACGTAGAATGTAGTATAAATATCCACGCCACCCTGAGGGTGGGGACATAAGCCTTTTGCACTTTGTAGGAAGCATTTTAGTATTGGACATTTGAACATTAGACATTAGGCATTAGACATTAGAGCATAAGCTTTGCACATTTTGTAGTTAGCTTTGGTATTTGAAATGATAAGAAAATAAATTATGAAGAAAACAACAAGAAAACCTCATGGACCTGGTCCTTCAAGATCTCTGGCTGGTGAAAGCAAAACAAAACTGTGTACATTCTCAGAAGAAGATAAATAGCCGGCCGGCAAACAGAAAACAGAAAAAAAAAAAAAATTATATAATTCCAAGATTTAGAAACTTACGCCCATCAGATGTCAGCCATTCCCCTTGTTCTCCTTGGTGTAATCCTAATTCTTTTATCTTCCTTAACTCCTTATCACTGAATGTCGGCTTCTCTCCCTCTTCCTTTTTATGTGATGATTCTTCCAGTCTAAAGATTTTTATTGGCTCCCCTGAGTCTAAAGCAGCTTCTTTAGCTATTCGGTCTGCCAGCTGGTTTCCTTTTACTTCAATTGAGTCTCCTTTCTGATGTCCCTTGATGTGTACAACTGCTATTTCTGTGGGCTTGTGCAGTGATTCTAATACTAATTTTATTAACTCCTTATGTACCAGGTTTTTCCCCTTTGAATTTAAGTATCCTCGTTCCTCCCAGATCTTACCGAAGGTATGGACTATTCCAAATGCATACCGTGAATCTGTGTAAATAGTTCCTTGATCTCTTTCTAGCAAGTCTAACCTTCTCTTTAGTGCATAGATCTCACAGCACTGAGCTGACCAGTTTGATGGTAGCTTCCCGTTTTCTGCAACTGTCATGTGAGTTCCTTCTATGATGGCATACCCTGATACTCTTTTTCCCTCTATTACTCTTGAAGACCCATCAGTAAAAAGAATTTTCCCATAAGGTAAGGGGATATCCTCCAGGTCCTCTCTCACCTTGGTCTGTAGGTCTATTATTTCAATGCAATTATGTTCTAAATCATCTAGGGGTTCTCCTGATAGAAACTGCGCTGGATTTAGACTTTTGGATGTGCTCAGTTCTAAGTTATCAGTGCTCATCAAGATAATTTCATATTTCAATATCCTGGAATCGGTCAGCCACTGTTGAGCTCTGTGACTTAGGACTGTTTTTAGATCATGTGGTGTATGTATTCTGATTTTTCCTTGCAAAGTTAACTTTTGAGCTTCTTCTAGTAGGACAGCAGTAGCAGTGATTGCTTGCAAACAAGTTGGCCACCCCCTAGCCACTGGGTCTAATAGTTTTGACAGATAGGCAACAGGCTTCTTGCTTCCCCCCCACTCCTGGGTTAGTACCCCATATGCTATTCCTTTCTCAGTGTTTACAAATAGATCAAAGGTCTTTTTGAGGTCGGGTAGGCTTAGGACTGGTGCTGAGGATAATTTATCTTTTAGATCTTGTAATCGTTCCTCATCCTCTGCTGTCCATTTTACTGGGTCAGGTTTCACTAATTTGTTGTAGAGAAAAGTGACACTTTGAGTATATTGGTCTAACCACAGCTTGCAGTACCCAAATAAGCCTAAGAGCTTCCTTATGTCTCTTTGTTTTAGGAGCAGAGATGGATAGAATGCCCGAGATTCTCTCAGGGCTTAATTCTTTGTACCCCTTTCCAATTATGTGGCCAAGATATATTACTTCCGATTGCACAAATTGTAATTTGGCCTGGGACACCTTTAGGCCTTTCTCCCCTAAAAAGTTCAAAAGCTGGATGCTGGTCGCCTTAACTTCTCCCTGTCTTTCTCCAGATATTAACAAATCATCAACATACTGTAAAATTTGTACTTCCTTTTCAGGGGTAAATTGTTCTAGTAATCTCTCTAGGGCTTGCCCAAAAAGGTTTGGGGGACTCAGTGAACCCTTGGGGTAAATGGGTCCACCTTAACTGCTGTTTTCTTTTTGTTACATGATCTTCCCACTCAAATGCAAACCAGTCTTGGCATTCTTCTGCTAGAGGACATGCCCAAAATACATCTTTTAGATCTATAATTGTAAACCAAGCATGCTCCGGTGGAATTTGGCTTAACAATGTGTAGGGGTTGGGTACAAAAGGGTGCCTGCTGATGGTTCTCTTGTTAACATCTCTTATGTCTTGGACCAGCCTATATTTTCCATCTCCTTTCTTTATTGCCAGTATAGGGGTGTTATGAGGGGACATACATAGTTCTAAAATTCCTGCTTTTTTAATTGGTCAATTTCAAACCCCAGCCCTCTTCCACCTTCTGGGGATATCGGGTATTGTCTAACTCGGATAGGAGGAATACCTTTCTGCATCTCTACACTTATTGGTGGAATATCAAGATATCCATACTTTCCTTCTTCTGCCCACACCTTTGGATCAGTTTCTCTGATGTCTTCCTGAGTCAGCTTCATTATTTGAACTACCATCCTCCCATCCTTGGGAACAATTCCTACGCCTAATTGAACCTGTAGGTCTCTTCCTAATAAACAGGTGTCTAACCTTGGTAAATAAATAAAATCTGCTAGGCATTGCCTAGAATTTCCCCTTATTTCTATTCCTTTGACTACAGAAGCTTTAAAGGGCTTCCCTTCTGCCCCCAACACTTTGAAAATTTTTGCTCCAATATTTACTCCTGTAGAGAGTTTATTTATGCTGGATCGATCAGCTCCCATGTCTACTGGGAACTCATAGTCTTCATATTGGGGACACACTGCAAAGTTTGCCAAGGGCTCTTCTTGATGACTCATGGGGTCCCCTATTTTATAGAGCCCCTGACACCCCTAATCGTCCCCTCTCAAAACCCTCTCCAGAGCCTCTTGTTCCCATGCAATGGCCTTGTCAAGGGACAACTTCTCTCAGTCTTTCTTCAAATGACTTATTTCCCCACAATAATAACACTTCCGGTTATCTGTAAAGGCTGCCCTTTGTTTCTCATGATTTCCACCTTCCTTACTCACTCGAGGTAGGATGGGTCTATTCTTGTGTCCTCTAAACAGGGGCCCTGGTTTATTTTCATCTGCCTTATTGTAAGATCTCGGTTGACTGCTATTTGCTCCTAGACTCTCCCTAGCTACTGATACCATGATTCGTGCCTTTGCTTTTGCCTTTTCCTCCTCTCTTCTCAGATAAATCTTAAGGGCTTCTTTCAGTAACTCATTTATGTTTTTCTCCTGCCAATCTTCCATCTTTTCTATTTTTCTTCTGATGTCTAGCCAAGATTTAGTAACAAACTGTACCTTTAACAATACTTGGCCTTCTGGGCTGTCAGGGTCTATGTTTGAATATAATTGGAAGTTCCTCCTCAGTCGGTTAAGCCAATTAGCTGGTGTCTCATCTTTTTCCTGGGTGCTATCAAAGGCTAATTTAGTATTACTACCTCGGGGAACAGACTCCTTTATTCCTTTTACCATGAGAGATCAATAGTCTTCCATGTTTTTCCTGCCTTCTTCATGGTTTGGATTCCACCCAGGGTCCACCAGAGGCATTTTTTGATCTCCTGGGGGCCCTAATCTGTTTTCTCTCTCCCAAATTCTCATTCCAGCTGCTCGAATCATTCTGACTTCTTCTGGGCAAAATCATATATTGAGAATAGAATTTAGCTCTCCCCAAGTATAAATATTAGGTCTTAGAAACTGGTCCACCTGATTTGAGATTCCGACTGGGTCTTCCACTAAATTCCCTAATTCCTTTTTAAATCCTCAAACCTCAGAGGCTGTTAGAGGGGCATTCACAAATCCAACTCCTCCCGCCACCCCACCCATGGGGACTTCCCTGAGGGGAAAAAGCTTCTCTGGCCTTGATATTTTGGACCTGGTGTTACAATAAGGTCCACTAACAAGCTCCTCATTTTGGGATGCAGTAGGGAGTGTGCAGGTTCATTGGTACCTAGGAGATGTGTTAGGAGATACATTAATATTTGATGATGACAGGCTCTTCTCCCAGTTGGAGGGAGGAGGAGGAACAGCATTGGGCGAGGGGGAGGAGATTGGACTTACAACTAAAGGTACTGAGGGTGAAATCGAGGGAGTAGGTTGTGGAACAGCAGGAGAAGCTGGGGGCATTGGTAGATCAGAGGAAGGCGAGGAGGTATTGGACAGGGCCGGTAGGGAGGTTGAATTTGGGACAGAGACACCGGGAGGAGACGGAAGCTGGGTAATTACTGACGGGGAGGGAGAGATTATGGGTTCCAAAGGGGGAAGAACTGAAGGCTTAGCAGTAGGGGTTAGAGAGAGAACTGGAGTTACTATAGAGGAGGTTGTAGAAGGGGCTTGGGGCATGATCAAGGGAACTGGTAGAAGGGCTTCGGGTACCACTGGGTAGGTAGGGGGAGGAGGTGGTAGGTATTCGAGGGGATGCCATATTTTATTCATCTCCTTTCTTCCCTCATCTCCTTCTCTATCCTTTTCCTTTCCTTGTAATTTACATATCTTTACACTATCTCCACCTGCTGCATTCTTCTGCTAACAGGTGGCATATGCTAATTGCTCAAAATCGGGACAGCTTTGGGCCCTTAGATGTTGACTAAGTTGCGAGCATATCCATTGATCTTGGGTTCCATACCATGGCCACTCCCCCTGTAGTTGTAATTCTGGCCAAACCTCTATGCCATAGTAGACTAACTTGATCTTATTTAGGCCTTTTGTTATCTCCAAAGCGTCCCATCTGTCCAGTAACTGTCCAAGAGGGCTATTAGGGGGGATATTCTTTATTTTCTTCTTAGAGGAACCTTCTCTCTTACTATTGCACCCTCCCATTTTTTTAGGCCAAAAAAAAAAACTTTAAAGGTGCCCCTACCCAAAGGAAAATAGACAGACGGGCAACCTAGTCTTTTAACTAACTCAAACTGGCCTTCTTTTTAACTGATTTTATCCTAAATTTTCCTAACTTAATTCTTAACTGACGAAAACCAAATCTTCTTTTAACCAACTTAAACTTACAACTCACACTTTTTCTACTAATTCTCACTTCTCTCAAACTCTCTGGGGATAGGGTCCAATCACTCACTCGCTCATACTGTAAGGCAAAGGATGGGGCTTCACTCTTATACTCACTCACACCATAAGGCCCAACACCACTTCTGGACCTTTGCAGTCCGTCCTATTGACGGGACCCCCTACGTACCCCCACGCCTTGCCCCCACAGGACTCTGAGCACGCTTTGTTGACGCTGCCAAGGTCTCTAGCACTAGGGTCATCCTTTCAGGCCTCAGGACTTCCCCTTGCCTAGCCTCCCACCAGTCCGGACCTATAGTCCGCTCCTTGGGCTATAGCAGTCCTGTCCCTAATGCCATCTCCTTCCTGAGTTTTTTCTGAAGAGTCGGGAAGGAACAAAAAGACTCTCAGGGGTTACCCGGGGGTATGTACCCAAGCGGGGCCCGACCCCTTTACCTTCCACTGACCCGGCTTGACCACCCCTCCCCAGCAGAATGGCCTCGGTTAAAGGGATGTGTGTGGGTATGTGTGATGCCCGCCTTGCCTGCCGTCTCAGACTCCCCACCCTTGTGCCCAGAACAGTGGATTTACAGCCTCCTTCCCTTGGAGCTGTGGCAGCACACCACCTACAGTGCGTCTTCTCCGCCCCTGGGGATCGGGGAACTCCTGGACACTTGGTGCTGGCAGTACCTGGGGATACCCTGTACAAAAACTGCGCACGACTCACTCAATACCTAGGCCTCCGTGTGCCTGGAGGTTGCTCTCAGACTCCCACCCTTGTTCCTAAAAGGGGGCCTACCCCAGTGTGTGTGACTCACACCAGGATATTCCTCCACATGCCCGGAGGGGGGACTTCCTCTATCCCCTTAGGAGACCCCTCTATCACTCGCTAGGCCTTGGTAGGCCTCACTCGCTTCCTCCTGCTCCCGGCCGGCCCCCTCACGGGAGTCCAGAACCATGGTACTGAGAGGTCCTCTCTCACTTAGGAGGTTCCGAGCTGCCGGCCCCCATCTCATTCACACCGCATTCGCTCGCCTCCTACTCCCACCACCGGAGTTACTTGCACTTCCGTCGCTCCTCAGCGACGCTGGTCCCAAGCTGATTTCTTCGGTCCAGATAGCCAGCTGTCCTGGAGGCCCAAAAGGGCGGGCGGCTGGCCCGTCTTCTGGTCCTCTTCAGGTGTGGCTACCGAGGATGAGCCCCCAATTGAAATAAAATGGGCCAGGAGACCAGCTCCTTTCAAATGGCCTTTATTGAAATCAGCTCTTTGGGGTGGGAGCCCGAGGGGTTGCGCACACACCGCCGCTGCTCCCGTTGATGACGTGGAGGAGGAGGAGTAATGTAGCAGCTTTGCCTCAGGGCAGAGCTGGGGCTTCCATCCTCATGAGAGTCCTTAGGAAGACAATTGCTGGCTCGAAGTCCAAGGGTGTCACTCTGGTCAACTCCCATTCAGGTTATGGTGACCACATTGCGAATTGAAAAATGCCGTGGGAGGATTGCTCAGCCTTTTCTCAGGTGTAATATGTTGTTGGTTTTTTCGAGATGTCACGTAGGCTCGTTGTTCTAGAGGCATTTTGTGTCAAATGGGCTCTTGCACCCTTTATTTGCATATTCGTGGTAGTTGTCTCCTCCTCCTTAGTGGCGGGCACCATTTAGGGGATGCAGAGGTGGCATTTCCCGACGGGATAGGGAAAGTACAGTTGTGGGGGGGGAGGACAAGGTAATTTATTCTGTTAACAATTAACACGAGATTTGACTTACAGACTTAGGAACAGCATCAACCAACAACTAATTTAACAATTAAACAAAACAGCATCAACCAACAACTAATTTAATAAACTTAGGAACTTATTACAACCTATTAACAAAACTCAGCGAAACCATTCCTAACACCAGTACCAAAAAAGAGAAGGTTCCACAAAAAGCAAACCCTGTAACTAGGTTGTTGGGCTTTTTTTTTCTCTAGTTCTGTTTTGTTGACTCAATATAGTTATGTTGTAACTTACCTGTTAGATTCCACTAGTAAATAACCGTCTATTCCTACCCTACACATCTTTTCCTAAGACCCTTTAATTTTAAAATTATAACAAGTACAAAGGGAGGTTCTAATTTTTTTTGTTCACTAGCAAACACTCTGTCTTCCAACTAAGACCAGTTACCACCTTTGTAATTCTTTTAACATCAAAGATTTGGGTTTGTTTATGATGTTAATTCTAATTTTTTCTTTCAAGGTTTCTATTTTTCCTTGGATTATTTTAGCTCCTGTTTTAATTTTCCATATTCTATTATTATTTGTTTTACCATTGACAAGCAGATTTTTATGAAGAAAACAGCAGGCTCTGATGCTGCAGAAAGAAAAAAACCCTGCTGAGAGCATGGAGGAAAGCAGATAACTAATCGAAAATAGGAGAGGCGTCCTGTTTCTTTGAAGCCTGTAATCTGCTTGCGCGCTTAACAGGTGTTGGTGTAGAGAAAGAGTTTAAAAAACAGAGAACAACGGCAGCAGTGCCAGCAGCAACAGCAGAGATCTTCGACACAGCAGCGTGTATCTGAGACAGACAGAACTGAATGAAGAGTTTATACTTTTCTACGTCAAATGAAACGAAACACTTCTTTATTGGAAACATTACCAATATATTGCAGACGCGGACGTTCCTTGGCTTGTCTGGCCTTGATGCTGAACTAAATCAGTGGCAACTGTGGTGGTGTTACCCAGAGACCTTATTTTGGTAGCTGGACCTTGCAGCTGGGCACGTGTAGACAAGTCCAGAACCGTTTGGGGCTCTTCCGGTTTTCTATAAAATGGAGAAGCATTTAAGCGAGGTAGTGAAGGAAGGAGTTGGTTCGATGTAGGGTTTTATTCCAGAGCTTTTTATTCTGGAACACAGGCATCCTGAATCCAGCAAACCCCTCTAACAGAACCCTATGTCAGCAAGCATCATAACCGAAAAATCTTTGTAACTGAACTTCTGCAACCGAAACTAAATGACTGGAGTGTTTCTTCCGCCCTTTTACCTCGGGGGGAGGGGGGGCGAGGATAGGAAGGGACGCGATGAGAGGGAGCACACCCAACCAGGTTAGGGAGGGGAACCAGTCCAAGTTATCAAGGGACAAAGGCACTGGAAGGCCATGCCCCCTGAGGGATAGGAGGCATATTTTGAACCTGCAATAACTGGATGTCCTTCTCGGAGTTCCAAGAACTTATAGAGAGTGCCTCAGGCCAGGGCGCCAGAGAGGAAAGGAGATGGTGTGATGGGACAACCATCTGGGGGGGGGGGGGGGGGGGGGGGAATTTCAGGGGAGCGGACCGTGGTTTCTGAGGTAAACATGAAATCAACCGCAACAAAAATTTCACACTCATTTTACCATGGCTTTGGACGGATAACAAATGGCAAATTCGTCAATGAGGAAGATTTCATTGTAGGATTGATTGTGATCACATCTGTAACGTTGTAACCAAAAAAACTTCCTTAGAAGTAAGAGGATATTATACTGCATGCTTCTAAATAAACTTAGATTCTCCCAGATTCACTCAGACTCTCTGTCTGCATGGTGCCGGTCTCATTTCTTCATGTCATCACAGCAAATTCCTTGAGAAAAATTAAACGTCAGGCCAAAATTTAAAAAAAAGAATTTTTTATAAGGCCTCAACCAGGTTGCATGTGCAGGACAAAACTGAACAGCCTGAACAGAGATTCTCACACTAAGAATATACAGTACTGTCGGTAACTCGGCAATAAAACAGATCATGTTGGTCTCAGCTATGCTGTCTCACATTCATATGCTACAATCGGTCTGCCTGATAACAAGCGGACCTCATTACTATTGACTGTGCATCCGTCCAGGGTCAACCACTGACTGAAAAGCAAGAGTGAGTGTGTTAAGATCAAGCACCAAAGGAGTAGCTCCTTTCAATCATTGCTCGGCTACAGTACAGTTCAACCTTATAGTGAAGCAGTCGGGAAGCTGTTGTTCTTGCTAATGGAAGCAAAAGACCACAACAAATTGTCACCCCAAAAAAACTTGCATAGAGGATGTGATGCTTGCACCATCACCAGGCGAGCAGGAATATAAACTCCAACACCAAAGACTCCATACAGCTACACTTATATGAGGTCAGACAATTTTGTCCGGTACCCATCAGATGGTTCCTTGTGATACTTACTGGCAAAAAGGTTGGTAAAATGCTTTACAAACCCACCAAATACTAATACATTGTCCACCCTGAGATATTTATTATTTGGCATGTGCGTTAATGGTATACTTGGCTTTACAAAAAATACAATAGAGCAGACAGTGTCAGGTCCTTGTGGATGATCCGCCTCATTCATTGCCATCCGATATTGTTTTGTTGGATGAAACATCACACTTGAGGATAATGATTCTGGAGGAAAAGGAAGAAAAAGGATCCATTTGATCCTCCGTGGTCTTAATGACTGTGGACAAGAACCCCATTTAATATATTCGCTCTAGCCCCCGTAAAATGCCATGGCACGCTGCCACAATCCAGTGTGTGCGAGAAATACTACAAACAACACACAAAAGGACTGCGCGCAAAATATTCACAAATTCAAACCACTATCTATACCTCACCCTATTCTTCTAGTGATGATGAGGAGGGAAACAATACACCTATAGAACCTGAGCAGAAAGGTTATACAGAAATGCCAGAGGCGAACGTTGGAGCGAGGGTGATATTGATATTTTATTTTTTCAAGCAATGCCTGTTGTATATCATAATAAAAACCCACATCAAAAACAATGTCATATATGCGATGGTAAAGAATTGAAGAGGATTGGTGAAAGAAAAGGTTTACATTTCTCCTTTACTATGAATTTATTGGATGATGCTATGCAGAAGCACATATTCTGCTACCAGGGATTGGAAATCTTTTTAAGACAATTTTTGAAGGAGGAAGAAGGAGCAAAATACTCTGTATGGTGGATGAAATTTGTATAGATTTGGCTCAAAATCAGGTGTTTTTGAATAATGGTACATCCAACACACACAACAAAATTAACTATCACCTGCCATTACACTTCTATGGCACAGATGTATACGCTACTGTGGGATCCAAGTCAGAATCATTCCCCAAGCATGGAATTCAGTTACGTTATTTGCCACAGACGGCGACACTATATGAAAGGGACCCGATACAAAAAAAAATTTAGGAGTCTCTTTTGCTGCTGTGAGGCAGGGGGCTCAGGAAACCGTAAATTACTTTTATTGATTGATTCAAATCTGCCTTTAGGTGGCAAAAATGAATATGCAGGAAAGCAGTTGATGATGGCTTTTTAAAATCTCTTGCTTATGAAAATGCTAGCAAGACTGTAAATAAAAAAGCCCTGGACCAATTCACAATTGTGTGAAAGATTCCCTTTTCCCTCACCACCCCCATAAGCTGCTAGCTCAGAACTTTAGGGGGATTTTGGATGAGCGGCGAATCAACAAGACAGGGGCAAGAAGTTCAAAAGAGGCTCCTACCTCAGGATGTTTCCCAAAAGATTTATCGAATGAAGGGGTTCACGAGAAGCAAAGGAGAGCAGTCACATGAAGGAGAGGGGTTTTATCTCCTTTGGGGTCGGGTCAGGTTCGGGTTACCTCGCGTAAGGGCCATAGTTCAGAGACAACTTCTGGGGCAGGGTAAACTCAGGACAGTTACAGTTTTTCTGGGGGATGGGTTTTGGGGGACGAGAACATTCCCAACAAGGAACTATAAAACATCCCTCACCCTTTTTTTGTTAAGAAAGTTAAAGGAAAAACATTAGATTAAACACATTTACTTTGAGGAGTTTCTTTTTCCACCACGTTATAAGTGGTGGCGGAAACTCAAGTAGTTGCTTTAGGGTTTGTCAAGTCTATGTGGTTAACTGTCTGATGTATAGGACGGTACACTGAGACCAGTGATAATCTTGAAAACTAAACGGCGTAGGATCCCGAACGCTAGGGTTACAAGGAAAAGGATAACAAGAAATAACAAAATTGTTTTCACAATAGAAATCCACCACCCGGTGAGCCCCCAACCCTTGAACAGTTCTCTGAACCAGTCTTCAGATTCTTGCTTTACTTCTCCGATCAGGCTGTTCATGCTCCGGAGGGCAGCGTGGACGTTTGGTGCTTTTGACGTCAGGTTCAGGCAACAGAGCCCTTCAAATTGTTGGCATTCATACCCGTGGAGTAACAAGAGAAAGTCAATTGCTGCACGGTTTTGAAGCGTGGCCTGTCTGGTAATTTCCTCATCTTCTAGGAGCGCACTGATGGCAGTTGATGTCAGATTTGCCTGTTTGACCACCCAGCACTCTAGGTGGCCCAATTCTCCGAGAGCTTTGGCTGCTGCGACCCACGGAAGAAACAGGGATACAGCAGCTCTTTTTGTTCTTGCCCAATGAAAAATGTCCGAATTACAATTTGGGTCCAATTTGTCACCACTTCTCTTATGAATTTTGCTTGCCAAATTGTTTTTGTGGGTCCATTCTCCAATTAAAGTTTGGTTGGGTGTCAAAATGGACAACTGCCCTATGGTACATGGTCCTCCTAAAAGCCGAGACGGAATTCCTGCCCATGCCCGATCCCCACAAATGAAGAACAATCCCTTAGGGAGGCTTTTGGGATGTGAGTGGGATGGGTTGTCTGCTGCAATATGGCTTAGGTTATGACACCACTTTTTTGCAGTGAACTCCCCGCAATACTGTTTTACCATGTGGTACTCCTCAGTGCTAGGGGGTTCTGGATAGACAGAAAAATGTATGCAGTATGAGGCAGGGGAGGAACCCAAAAGCTCTAACTCTTGGGGTTCCTGAGTCACTTCAGGCAATCTTGGCAACCACTCTGCTAAGGGGTTTGTGGTTATCACAACTTTCTCCTGATGATCTTTGTGTGGTTGGAGGACAGGTGACATTGGAACTTCATTTGACCTATGAGTGTCTAAATCCCCTGGAAATTCTTTATCCTGCAAAGGAATTCCTACCAGACAGGTGGACATAGGATTGTTCGCTGAAGCAGTAGACAAACATATGCTTTCTTGCTGGAGTGTCTGTGCCAGGGTCACCCAGACGTTTTGACGAGGCTGAGGGACAATCCATGCAGCTGCCAGACTGTTCAGCATTAACAAGATGACGATTTGGATGGGGTTCATCACAGGGTTGAGTGGGAGGACAGTTTTCTCTAAAAGAAAAACAAAACATTTTTAAGACATGTTAAAAGGTTTCTGTTTCTGCTGGATGGAGTCCACACTTAGGAAGATTCTTCTTCCTCTATCCGACGGCATCTTCTCTTGGAGGCAGTGGCTACTTGCCTTCCATCTCCTTCTGCAGGAGCTGGGTTTTTGGGGACGAAAGGTTTGACCCACTTCTGGGGTATCCATCGAGGACCTGAGGGAGTAGCTACACATGCATATCCCCGGCCCCAGGTCACGAGCTCATAAGGACCCTTGGTTTCCGAAGTTTCTGGGCCCCTAATCAAGACCGTTGGACGCTGAGAAAGTTTGAACTGATTACCACTGTTAAAATGACGAGTTACAGGTGGATTCATGTTTTCAAAAGAACAGTTTAGGAAATTGATGGTAAACATGCCTTTGCAGAGCTTCTGTTGTGGAGGCATCCACACAGTTGTGCTGCTCTGTTTAGCCAAAATCTGTTTGAGCATCTGATGTGCTGGTTCAATCACAGCTTGGCCTGTGGGGGAGTGGGGGATGCCAGTTTTATGCTCCACTCCCCACTGCTGGACAAATTCCCGGAACTCCTTGGACGTGTATGCTAGGCCATTATCAGTTTTGATTTCTTTTGCGATCCCTAGCACTGAGAAAGCCTGCACTAGGTGTTTTTTAGCATGCACAGCTTTCTCTCCTGCATGGGCAGAGGCATATACTGCACCTGAATGTGTGTCAATACTCACATGAACATATTTGAGGCGACCAAAACTAGGAATGTGTGTGATATCTGTCTGCCACACCTCACAACTGCCAAGGCCTCGGGGATTAGTTCCTATACCCATTGATGGCATGGCCTGGAACTGGCAATTGGGACAGGTGGCCACAATAGCTCGAGCCTGACTCCGTGTTAGCTGGAACTGATGGATCAGACCTGGCACATTTTGATGATATTGTCAGTGACTCAGTTTTGCCTGTTGGAAGACGTCAGGGAGATGTGCTTTTTCAACTGGTGCAGCAAGGGAGTCTGCTCAACGATTCCCTTCTGCAATTTCTCCAGGTAAATCTCAGTGTGACCGTACATGCATCACAAAGAATGGATGTTCTCGATGAGAAACCAAATAAATCAGCTTTGAGAGCAATCTGAAGAGATGCTCATTCTCAGTTTCTCTGAGCACAGCCTGCTCCGCTCTGGACACTATTCCAGCTACATATGCAGAGTCAGTCACCAAATTAAATGGTTCTGAGTACTTCTCAAAGGCTCTTACCACAGCTGCTAGTTCAGCTACCTGGGGAGACCCTTCTACAAACTCCACATCAGCTTCCCAATGCTGAGTTTGAGGATTTCTCCAAGTCATCACCGACTTGTGGGAAGCCCCAGATGCGTCCGTGAACACTGTGAGAGCTTTGAGTGGTCTCTGACTCCTTTTCTCACAAGGAATGAGGTGGAATTCCTCATTGAACAGCTTGTGGGATGGGGCATGGATTGATATTTGTCCCCTGTAGCTGTCCAGAGATAATTGGAGATTGGCATTGCCCTGGAGCAAATTCTCAAACATCTCTTTGGTCAGTCTCTTTGGAGAGTTTCTTCCCTCCTCTGAGAGCTTGACCAGAAGGTGAATGCATGTAAAATCACAACCAGCCAGTTCACACAGCCTCATCCTGGCTTTCTGAATCAATTGAGCTATTAACTCTTGTGGCTCAGTGATGGTCTTGGATCTTTGGTGAGAGAGGAAGACCCACTCTATGATTAAGAGTGAATCTCTCTGCCCCTCGATCCATTGGTAAATCAGACCATGCAGGTGTGGCAGTTTTCCTAGCACAATGAAATGGAAAGGTACGCTTGGTTCATACCTGTGAGCCTGCCTCTCTGACAAGGCTTTCTGTACCTTTTCGATTGCTGTCTTTGCCTCTGGGGTCAGTTCCCTGGGAGAGCCCAGCTCTCTCTCCCCTTTCAGTAATATGAAAAGAGGGTCTAGATCCTCATTTGTGAGGCCTAGCCTGGGTCTTACCCAATTCAATGAACCACACAGGGAGTGGAGATCTGCTAGGGTCTTAGGATTACACTTGATTTCCAATTTTTGAGGAACAACTGTCCTCTCTGAAATTTGTAAGCCCAGATACTTCCAAGGTGGCATCATTTGAAGTTTGTGTTCCTGTAATTGAAATCCTGCAGAGGTTAAAACTTTAACCACTAGGTCAAGCGTGTGTTGGAGTATAGAGTCATTGGGGGCACACACCAGCACATCATGCATGTAGTGGAGGATTATGGCATCCTGTCTCTCAGCACGTACAGGTGACAGTAATGATGCTACGTACTGTTGGCATATGAACGGCGAGGCTTTCAAACCCTGAGACAGCACTTTCCAGTGATACCTCTTCATGGGGGCCTGGCGATTTAGGGTAGGAACTGAAAATGCAAACCTTATGGCATCTTCTGGGTGCAGAGGAATTTGGAAGAAACAATCTTTGATAACTAATACAGCTAATTTCCAGTCTCGAGGGGGCATTGGTTGAGAGGGCATCCCTGGCTGGAGTGGTCCCATATCTTCTATGATTTTTTTTATTTCCTGAGATAATGGAGCAGTCTCCATTTGTCCTTTCCCGGTTTCTTTATTACAAAGACTGGGAAATTTCAAGGGCTTGTTGTTTCTTCTAGGTGGCCTTGAGCCACTTGCTCCTGTACAAGCTTTTCAAGCGCCTCGAGCTTTTCTTTGCTCAATGGCCACTGTGCTATCCACTTTGGGGTGTCACTTAACCGTGTCAATTTGTGGGTAGGGCGCATCACAGTGGCTACTTCTAAAAATCCTGGGGTGTCTTAGGAATAACCAATTGGACTCCCCACTGGGACATTGTGTCCCTTCCCCACAAGGGGGCTTTGTAATTTGCAATGAATGGATGAACACTTGCTATTTTTCCATCCGGTCCCTCAATTTGCACAATATTTTTTGAGATTTTAGCCAATGTGATTCCTCCTATGCCCTGAAGTTTGCCTGCCACAGGTTGCAGTTCCCAGTTCGATGGCCACTTGCTCTCTGGTAAAATTGTGATGTCTGCGCCTGTATCTAAAACTCCCTCCACATGGAGGCGGTCTGACCCATTCACTATGTTGCACGCCAGGGAAGGCTTGTCCTCTCCCACCACCTCTGCCCAGTAGATTTCTGGTGATTTTCCATCTACTACTATATCTGCTGGAACAGGAATGGCTTGGGCAAGGATTTGCCCCTCTGCTAGCTAGAAAGGTGGGTGTTTACAGCGTGCCAACAGCATGAGGTTTGTTATTTGTCCCTTAATGGTCATGGGAACTACCTCAATTTGATCTGGTGTGTGTGCCGTGTCTCCAGTGACAAAATACTCACTGTCCATTTCCCTGTCCTGGTCCTGAGGGATGTTTGACAGATCCACCGTGATTATTGTCCAAACTGTAGATCTGAAATGAAAACCTTTGTCAGTCACGAGCCTGTGTCGGCCCCATGGCTGCCAAACCTTGTTAAGTGAACATTTGACAGTTTCGGTTTTTTCCTCCCCCACCCCTTCCCCCTTATCTGTTAAGAGAGAGGTATTAGCTGGTGGGGGATCCTGTCTATTTGTGTTTTCGCGCATGACATTATGAATAACGGGGGCCCGCTGGGAAATTAGTTTTTTTGTTTGCTGGACTTCTGTTTCTGACTTGGAATCTGGTTCTTGTTCTGGGGGCAGGCCTTTGCAAAATGTCCAGGCTGTTTGCAGAGGTGGCATATGATGTGCCGCAGACGATCTTGTGATGTTGGTTGCTGCATTGGTACAGGTCGCACCGGTGCTGCAGCCTTGGGATGAGACAGTCCTGGATCAGGTGCGCTGAACAGCTCTGCTTTCCTGCAACACGCTTCTATCATCTGAGCAAGGGTAGGGGAGGGGTCCAGAGGAAGGCTAAGGATAACCCTGTGACAGGTCTCCTTAGCATTCCTCAGAGACAGTTCTTTAATGAGTTCGGTCTGGATAGACGGTTGCTGGACTTGTCTTTTGACCTGTATTCTTAAGCGGTCTACAAATTGCAAAAAACTTTCAGAAGGGGATTGTTTGATATTTGTGTAACTGCCTTGAATGTCTGTGGTGTGTAGCTGATGAAAGGATTTTTCTGCAGCAGTAGAAATTTTATATAATATTTGCTGTAATAGTAATTGGGTTTGCTTTTCAGGACAGAGCAATTCACCTTCACCACATAATTGATCCAATGTGATATCATTATTGTCATTATCTTTAGCTGTATCAGGTGTTAGGTGAATGTCCTGTAATACTGTTTTTAAACTTTTTTTCCAAATGCTTTCCCATAATGCATATTCTGATGGTGATAATAAACATCTGAATAAGTCTTTAATATCAGAAGGTACCAATTCATTTGAACTGAATGTGGCAGTTATCATGTTTTTAAAAATTTGGCTATACCTGCCAAATTCTTTTAGTATTTTGCAGAGTTCCTTTTTGTCTTGGTAAGAGAATGGTTTGTATTCTTTTCTACCATTCTTCTTGCCAACATATACTACAGGTGCAAACATAGGTATGTTTTCATCAGAGTCAGTTTTAGTTTCTGGAAGGTGTGTTGTGTGAAAGGCAGAGGATATGGTACTACTGTGTGTGTGTCTATGTAGGTGTATGTTCGGTTGCAATATAAATTGCTCCTGGTTTGCAGCTCTGGGCAGTTCGCAGCACCCCCCACAGCCGTGGGGGAGCAGGGACCCTGCCCCCCCCCCGCCGCCGCTGGGTGAGGGGGAGCAGGAGCCGCAGCTTGCCCTGCCGGGTGCAGGGTGGGTGGGCCAACCGCCGCGCCGCGGGGGGAGGGGGAGCAGGGGGGAGCACCCGCTGTGTAGCACGAGCAGGGGGCGGGGCCAACCGCCGCGCCACGGGGGGGGGGGGGGGGGGGGGGAGCCACGGTAACCACCGGCCACACCGCGCGGGGAGGGGGGGCCGCAGGGTCTGCCGCCGTGCGGGGCAGGGGGGGCGGCTCTCGCCGAGCCGTGCAGGCAGGGGTCGCCCACGGCTCCACTGCCGCGCGGCGCTCGCACCTCCCTTGCGTCCTCGCGCCCTGCGCCGCAATCCCCGCCGAATGCGGCCGCGCTGCCTGCGCCGCCCCGTCCGCCTTTCCCCCTTTCAGAAGCTTCCAAGCTGGAGGGGGACATGCTATAGTAACAGGGGGGAGAGCTGGGATGGGATGGGGGCAGAGGGATGAGGTGGGGTGGGGGTGGGGTTAAGGGGGAGGGGGTATGGGCACGGGGAGGAGCTTTGAGGGACAGACGGGTTAGAATGGAGACAGTCCACCACGTGGTCGGCGCCATCTTTGTCGTGCCAGGCTGCGTAAAAACGTGGCTATGATGTTTCTAAGCTGGAAATAGAAAACTGCGGAGGTATAAAGGGGTTACTTAAAGTGGATTTCTGGGGCTGGCTGTGGCATCTGGATTCCAATAGGTACTTGGGAGCCTTTAGAAAAATTGGGATGTATTTCGGAACAATTTTGTCACCATTTTCAGCTTTTTCTGTTAGTATTAGCCCAATATGATCCCAAAATGCGACAGAAGTGACATTCTCCCAGTTAGTATTTGGATATTCTTTAGCTAACCATGAGGTGAAATGTTTTAGTAGCTTCTTAGAGATTTTAAGATCTTTTAAAAGTGGCTTAAGTTGCTTTAATAAACTCTTTTGTGGACACGAAGGTGTTACTCCCATGTTAGATTACAATGTGTCCAACTCTATAAACTTCTGAGCAAAATATAACAAAGAAACAGGACCGTCCCTTCTTCCCGCTTTCACCAGAGA
>JAGMWU010000256.1:16208-36787 GCA_018697195.1 Certhia americana | reverse complement strand
GGGTCAGGTTGAGATAACGTCACTCCCGGTTAGCGGCATTTCCGCGTCCTGCTTGGCCGGCGGTCGCCGCTGCTCCGGGATCGGCCCGGGCCCCTCAAAACCGCCCCGGAGCCCCCGGAACCGCCCCGGAGCCCCCGGAACCGCCCCGGAACAGCCGCGGCTCCGCCTCCACACTGTCCTGCGGCTCGGCCCGGCCCGGGTCACTCCTCGGCCGGCGCGGGGCTCGGCGGGGCCGGCCGGGGATGCCGCAGCGCGGCCCGCGCCATGTGGTACATCATGCAGAGCATCCAGAGCAAGTATTCGCTGTCCGAGCGCCTTATCCGGACCATCGCCGCCATCCGCTCCTTCCCCCGGGACAACGTGGAGGATCTCATCGGCCGGGTGAGCGCCCAGCACGGCACAGCCCATCCCTCCCACCGGCCCCGGCTGGCACGGTCCCTGCGGCAGCACTCCCTGCAGCGGTGTTCGGGGCCCGACAGGGGAAGATCAGGGCATCTCCGGTTGGTTTAGAGACTCCAGGCTTTTCCTTGCCCCCTTCGGGCGGCGGGGGGGTCTCCGGGCAGGGTTTAGTGACAGTGAATTGGTGAGACACAAGCGAGAGCCGGGATTCACACCGCGAGTATTCTCGCGAACGAACCCACGGGATTTTTTCTCATTAAGCCTTTCTGAAGAGTTGGGAAGGGCAGGGTAAGGGTGGGATTTGCTGATCCCCAGGCTGTTCCTGCCCTCGACAGTTCCTGCAAACCCCCGGGATTTGTGTGAATTAACCCTTTCTGAAGGGATGGGCAATAGGGGAGTTCCTGACCCGGGGGTGTTCCTGTGCTCCCCAGGGCGCCGATGTGAACTGCCTGCACGGCACCCTCAAACCCCTGCACTGTGCCTGCATGGTGGCTGATGCCGACTGCGTGGAGCTGCTGCTGCAAAAAGGAGCTGAGGTAAGGCTTTGGAAAATACCAAAACCAGCTGGAAAACGCTGAGAAAAAGGGCAGGGGGATCTTAAGATAAACAGCTGGGGTTAGAGTTGATGAGTTTAAGTTGGATTCTGGGAAAAAGTTCTTCCCCCAGAGTGTCATTGGTCACAAGCTCTAGGGACTGGGTTTGGACAATGCTTCTGGAATAGGGGAGGATTTTTGAGTGTCCTGTTCAGGGTCAGGGCTTGGATTTCCTGATCTTTGTAGATCTTTTCCAGCGCAGGATATTCCATGAGTTTATATCCGCTCACAAAGTAGCACAGGGGAAGGTTCATCTTCCCAGCAGGGAGGGAATTTTTGGGATGAGATTTTGAGAATGGAGGAAGGATTGAAACCTTAATTTTTTGTGCTGAGCTGCTGGGTAGGGTGAGGAGGGAGATTTTGGAAAGGTGAGGAGATACCATTGAAACCTAAATTTTTGCAGTGCGATTTCAGGAGGCTGGGAATGAAGAATTAAACCCTAAATTTGCTGGATTTTTTAATCCCACTTTCCCCTGTCTGCTGGGCTAAAACTCTTCCTTGTTTTTTCCTGCATTTGAGATTTGGGACCTTGACAGTTCCCTTGCTGCCAGGTACAGCTGGGGCCACTCCCTCACCCCCAGACCTTTATTTCCTCCCCCAGGTGAATGCCCTGGACGGCTACAACCGCACAGCCCTTCACTACGCAGCAGAAAAAGACGAAACCTGCGTGGAGATTTTATTGGAGTACGGCGCCAACCCCAACGCCCTGGATGGCAACAAGGACACGCCGCTGCACTGGGCAGCCTTCAAGAACAACGCCGAGTGCGTGCGGGCCCTGCTGGCCAACGGCGCCCTGGTCAACGCCCTGGACTACAACAACGACACCCCGCTGAGCTGGGCGGCCATGAAGGGCAACCTGGAGAGCGTCAGCGTCCTGCTGGACTTCGGCGCCGAGGTGCGCGTGGTCAACCTGAAGGGCCAGAGCCCCATCTCGCGCCTGGTGGCGCTGCTGGTGCGGGGCCTGGGCACGGAGCGGGAGGATTCCTGCCTGGATTTGCTGCACAGAGCCACGGGACACTTTGAGCTGCGCAAGAACGGGAGCCTGCCCTGGGAGGTGGCCCGGGACCCGCAGCTGTGCCAGCGGCTGACGCTGCTGTGCTCGGCGCCGGGCACGCTGCAGGCGCTGTCGCGTTACGCCGTGCGCCGCTCGCTCGGCCTGCGCTTCCTGCCCCAGGCTGTGCAGCAGCTGCCGCTGCCCGCCTGCCTCAAGGACTACCTGCTGCTGCTCACCTGAGGGAGGGACACCTGCCCTTCCCCTGCACCGCCCCTGGCTCCCGGGAAAGGTTCCCTGCTTGGTTCGTGACTCACCGGGTTCCTCTCCGTGGTTTTTGTTCCCCTTGGCCACCCAGAACCCTGCTGCCTCCATTTCCTTCCTCTGTCCCTTCCATTTTGTCCCCTCCATTTCTTCCCCTTGTCCTCTCACGTTCCCTTCACTTCTTCCCCTGTCCCCCCTTTTCACCCTCCTGCAAATATCCCTCTGATGGCAAATTATATCCCAGCTGTTGGATTAATCTGTTTTTCCCCATTTTCTGGGTTTTTTTTGCCTTGGGAAAGGAAGGAATAAAAGGAAAATTCTCCTTTGAGGAAGGACCCAAGGCAGGAAATTGAGGGTTGGGATGCAGAGAAATCCTGTGGGATGTGTTGGCTGGAAATCAGAGATCCAGGTGTTTCTCCAGCATGGCAAGTGAAGTTTTCCCTGTTTATCCATAATTTTTATGCTGTCTCGAGAGTGAAACCACCTCAAAAAATGAAATTTTGCAGGGCTGGAATTCTTGTGGGCCAAGGAAATCTCCAGAGGGTTCCATGTGGAGCTGAGGGGCTTCCCTCCCACCTCCTCAAGCTCTTCCTGAGGTTTCCCACCAGGAATTCACCCTTTGGTGTTGGTTTGGGGAGGTTTTGGGGATCTATTTTGGGATCCAATGGAAGAGCAGCTCTCCAAGGTGAAACCAAGCAGCAGAAAACTGCCATAGTTATTTTCTGGGCGGAACTTGAGGATGAAAGCTCAAATTCCACCTCTTTTATCCTTCTCTGTTATTCTGGGCAACCCCGTCCTGAGGATCAGGAGGGATTTGGCTTCAGTGGGATCCAGGTTCACCTTTCTATGGATTTACAGAGACCTGGAGCACTTGGCAAGCACTGAATTTATTGAAACATCTCCATTTTGTGATTTAACCCTAAAAACCTCAACCTCCACCACCCGTCCTCAACTCATCGTGCCATCACTTGGGAATCACTTCTCAAAATCCCTGAAAAGCCCCAAAAGGCTGTGGGAAAAGGGTATTTCTGGGGTTCCCCAGGGCTGGCAGTGGCCGCTGTCCCTGTCACAGGGTGGCCTCAGGGACCAGGACCTTGCGGGTCAGGTGCTCCAGGTGCGCCGTCTCCGACGTGTCCAGCTCGATGTTGTACTTGGCCAGGATTTTGAGGATGGGCCGCAGCCTCAGCCACCACTGCTCCTTGGGGATGCGGTGCCTGAGGGGACAGGACAGGGACAGGCTGGGGACATCCGTGGGGAGGGATCCCGGGGTTTGTCCCACCTTTCCAGGGTGGGGAAGGGAGGGACACGCACTCGAAATCCGTCTGCTGGCGCAGCTCAGCGATGGGCTGGAACACCAGGCTGCGCTTCCGCATCCCCAGCAGGCACGCAGAGTCAGCTGTGTTGGCAAAGATCCGCCCTGGGAGGGACATGGAATGGTTGGGAACCTCCTGGAGGTGAGTTGGGAACATTTGGAATCCTCCAGGGACGTGGGAGGGAAGGATGGGAATGTCTGGGAATCTTCAGGAACGGGGGAAACACCTGGGAGGGGAAGTTGGGAACGTTCAGGAGCCTCCTGGAACAGGGGTTGGGAATGTCTGGGATGTTGCAGAGGGAAAAACACTTGGGAGGGTACATGGGAAACATTTGGGACCTTCCAGGAAGGGAAGGTTGGGAATATTTGTCACCTTCCAGGAACTTCGGAGGGGAGGTTGGAAATACTTGGGATCATCCAAGAGCGGGGAACATCCCTCAGAATCTGTGTGAGGGATCTTTTGGGATTGTTTTGGGAATGTAGGGTCACTCTGGGGTCCCTGTGGGATCCCCCCTCCAGCAGCACCCACCATGCCGGGAGCACTCCTTGATCTTCCCAGTGATCCAGGCCACAGCCTTGGCACCCATCTTGGTGCCAAAATTCCGGTCGAAGGGGGTAGGGCTGCCTCCCTGCTCCAGGAGAATCCAGGATGAGCCACGGAAATTCCTTGAACCCTGATCCTATTCCTGGGGAAATCCCCCGCACCCTGCTCCTGTTCCCAGGGGAATTCCCAAACCCTAACCCCATTCCCAGGGAATTCCCACCTGCTGCATGTGCCCCAGGACGTTTTTCCGGCAGTCAAAGACCCCTTTGCCCTCCTCGGAGTAGAGGTTGTAGATGAAATCTGTGGTGTAGTTCTCATTGCAGCGCTCGTTCCTACAGCAGGGACAGGATCAGGCCCAAATCCCACAATTCACCCCATCCCGAACAATTCCACTGATCCCAAACACCAGCACCACGGTGAGACCCCAAATCTTCCATCCCTAACCCATCACCACAGTGAGACCCCAGTTCCTCTGATGCCAAACCAAATCCCCACGGGGGTGACACAAGGTCCCCCCGAGTCCCCCCCCCTCCAAAGCCAGGGCCCACCTGAGCACAAGCCCCCTCTTCACCGTGGTCTTCATCTTCTCTGTCAGGTGGTCCACGTTGGCCTAAGGCGTTGGGAATGGGGTGAGGAGTGGGATCAGGAATGGAAACCCACTCATTCCACACCGCTCTGGGGACAAGGAGCAGGGCTGTCCCCACCTGCAGGTCACGGCTGGTGAAGGGTTCCTCGAAGATGTAGGCAGCATCAGCGCCGGCTGCCAGCCCGGCCATGGTGGCCAGGTAGCCACAGAAGCCACCCATGGTCTCGATGATGAACACACGGCGCTTGGTGCCTGCGGCCGACTGCTTGATCAGGTCACACGTCTGCAGCGGGGACAGGATTTGGGGTCAGGAAAAGGGATTTAGGGCCAGGGGATTTGGGATGCCCACTACAGAATGCTTGATCAGGTCACACATCTGAAATAGGGAAGGTTTGGGGTTTGGGGACAGGAGATTGGGGTGCCTGTCACAGACTGCTTGATCAGGTCACCTCTCTGAAATGGGGGATTTGGAGTCAGGAAAAGGGTTTAAAGGCAGGGGAGTTGGGGGATTTCCCATCAGGGA
Source organism: Certhia americana (assembly GCA_018697195.1). Lineage (NCBI taxonomy): Eukaryota > Metazoa > Chordata > Aves > Passeriformes > Certhiidae > Certhia > Certhia americana. The sequence continues at coordinate 31,575 of JAGMWU010000256.1, read as the reverse complement.
AATCAGAGTGGTGATGGTGGTGGGGTAAGTGCTTTGAGATCAGGGGAATTTGGGGACTTCCACTGGGGTCTGCTATGGTGATGGTGTTTGGGATCAGGAGGGATATGGGATACAGGATTTGGGATCTCACTGTGTTGATGTTTGGAATTGGAGGCTATAGGATCGGGGCCTGACTGTGGTGATGGTGTTTGGGATGAGGGGGATCTAGGAGGGGATTTGGGGTCTCACGTTGGTGATGGTGTTGAGGGCAGTGTCGGCACCGATGCTGAAGTCAGAGCCAGGGACATTGTTGGAGACAGTGGCAGGGATGATGCACAGAGGGATGCAGAGCTCCTCGAAGCGTGCCCGACCCTCCACCAGCTCCAGTCCACTCGTGAATGCCTGCAGGACAATGGGGACATCAGGGGACAATGGGGACACTGACCAGACCCAGCCCTCCACCAGCTCCAGGCTGCCTGTGAATGCCTGGGGGACAACTGGGGGACTCTGTCCCCACCCTGACCATGCCCCTCTCACCTCCTCCCAACCATGCTCTGACCAAGCCCCGCTGACCACACCCTGCCCAGACCCCACTGACCTCAAAGCCACCAATGATGATGAGCCCGTGGATCCCAAATTTGCTGATGTTGGCACTGATCTCCTCAAAATATTTCTTGGGCAGAGTCCTGGGAAGGGGAAACTCCTCTGAATGAGCCTGACTAGGGTGGAGACCCCAGAAGGACCCCAAATGACCTCTCATGAGGAGGGGGTCACCTTTTGGTGCCCAGTTTGGATCCTCCCAGCCCCGTCCAGCTGCCCACGGCATTCCAGCTGATCTCCTCCACCTGGGGGGTGAAACAGGGTGTTAATGGGGTGGGAGAAGGATCTGGGGTCACACTGGCCCCTCTCAGAGTGACACTGAGGTCACACAATATCCCCTCAGCCTTATCAGAGCCATATTGGGGTCACACAATGTCCCCTCAGCCCTCTCAAGGGGTCACACAATGTCCCCTGGATCATGGACAGTTGGGGTTTGGACAGGAATAAAACACCCCCATCCTGAGGAATCCCTGAGGTGTCCCCATCCTTGCAGGGCCACAACTGCCCTTTACCAGGTCCTTTTCTTGCACCCTTTTCCCACAGGGATTTCCCCATTCCAAAATCCAACCCTTCAAATCCATCTCCAATCCCTCAAACCCATCCCCTGCTTTTCGCCCCCTTTTCCCACCCCTATTTCCCTGCTAGAATCTCCCCATCCCAAAAGCCAACCCCTCAAAGCTGTTGTGTACTCCTGAGCACCCCCTTTTCCCTCTGGGATCTCCCCAAAATCCAACCCTTCAAACCCATCCTTCACTTCCCACCCCTTTTCCCTGTAGGAATCTCACCATCTCAAAATCCAACCCTTCAAGTCCACCATGTCCTGGCCACCCTTTTATCCCACAGGGGTCTCCCCATCCCAGCTCCTTTTCCCCCTAGGACCCTCACCATGCTGAAGGCCCTCGAATCCATCCCAAGCCCCATTCCCAGTAGGATCTCCCCACTCCACCCCCATTCCCTGTAGGATCTCACCATCCCAAAGGCCAGCCCCTCGAAGCCGTCGTGCACGGCGAGCATGCGGTGGCCGTGGATGAGGCCAATCCTCACGCACGAGCGCACGGCCGCGTTCATCCCCGCAGCTGGAGCACCCACATTCATCACGGCCACCGTGTACCCGCTCTGGGGACAGGGACAGGGACACAGGACAGGGGTCAGTGGGCGTTGGGGAGAGTGGCAGGATTGGGGTGTCCGGGGGAAAGATTGGGGTGGATTTGGGGTGTCCTGAGTGGGTCTGGGGTTGGATTGGGATGGGGTTGGGGTGTCATCTATCCCTGGGGTGTCCTGGGGTGGGATTTGGGTGCCCAGGATCCCTGTGCCTTCCCCAGTACCCTCTACCTTGGTGGCAGGTGGGCGGATGTGAGCCAGCAGCTTGTAGACGTTCCAATTGTTCTGGAAGCTCCTAAAAATGGGGGAAATTGGGGTTTGGGGAAATTTTGAGGACATTGGGGTGCAGGAACAGGGACAAGGAGGTGCCACCCACCGGCCCCGCAGCTTCAGTGCGTCCTCAAAGCGTCCCTCATTCATGGCCGTGGTGACATCCTTGGTCTGGGGGCACAGAGGAGGATTGGGGTGAGATAGGGTTTCCTAGGTGGGATTGGGGTGTCCTGGGGTGGGATCCATCCCTGGGACAGGTTTGGGGACATCTCAGGTCTGGGAACCATCCCTGGGCTGGGTCTGGGGCCACTCCCAGTGTCCCCCCATCGCCACTCACCACCTGGACACACTCCATGAGGGGCAGGCGCACGGCCTGGTTGCCAGACAGACTGACCACGCAGGCTGGAGTGTCCGGCGTCCCCTCCAGCAGTGCCATGACAGCCTCCACACCCATCCTGCTGGCCTGAGAGAACACGCGGGGTGTCACCTCCAGTGGGGGCTGTCACCTCCAGGTCCCCTCATTTGGGGCCAGAGTGAGGAACGGGGTGCCCACCAGGATGCGGTCGAAGGCTGAGGGGGTTCCCCCACGCTGGACGTGGCCCAGGATGGTCACTCTGGTGTCGTACCCCAGACGTTTCACCACCAGCTGTGGGGACACAGGAGAGCTCCGGGACTGGCCCCCAAAAGCAGGGGGGGCAAAGGGGTTTGTCCCCCCTGTTCCCCGTGTGCCCCCATGCCCACTCACTGTCTTGATCTCGTCTGAGGTGATGGGTTTGCCATGCTTGTCGATGGCACCCTCGGCCACAATGATGATATTGAGCCTGGAGCCACCATCACGGGTCTGGGGGGGAACACAGGGTGACAAAAACAATGGGGACAGGGGGAGATCCTCCCTGCATCTTCATCCATCCATCCATCCATCCATCCATCCATCCATCCATCCATCCATCCATCCATCCATCCATCCATCCATCATCCATCCATCCATCCATCCATCCATCCATCCATCCCTGTGTCCACCCCTGTGTCCAGCCCTCCCTCCCACCTCAGTCAGCCTCCTGCACAGGTGCTCCTCCCAGTCGTCCTCGGGAGGTGACTCGGGGATGAAAACCCAATCGGCGCCGCAGGCCAGGGCCGTAATCAGCGCCAGGTACCTGAAAAGGGGCCATAAACAGCTTTTGAGCCACTTCCCCCGATTTTTGAGGAGATGAGATCCCTTACCAGGTGCCACCAGGACGTACCCGCAGTGCCGTCCCATCACCTCCAGCACAAAAGTCCTCTGGTGGCTGTGGGGACAAGAAAGTGTCACCCACCCGAAACAGGGACCCCGGGGGGGTTGGGGACAGCAAGGGTACTCCTGTCACCTCTGTGCCGTGGTGGTGATGGCATCCACGATCTCCATGATGCGGTGCAGCGCCGAGTCGGTGCCGATGGTCATGTCGGTGCCGCAGAAGTCGTTGTCGATGGAGCCCACCATGCCCACGATGTTCAGGTGGCTCGAGCGCTGCGCCTCCTCCGCCGTGATGCCACCTGGGGTGGGCAGGAGGGGGATGGCACCCCCAGATCCCACTCAGGGGGTGGAGAAGTCTCGGGGATTGTTAGGGGGGAAAACGCTCAGCTTTGGGGGACAAAACTACATATTTTTGTGTAGGACACCTTAATTTTGGAGCCAAAACTCTTTTGGGATCAAACGTTTCCACACCCCTTTATCCTGATGTGGGACACCTCCCCCCCCCCCCCAAAAAAATGTCCCCTTAGTGCCACAAATCTCTGTTTGGGGGGAAAAACCCAAATTTTTGAGTGACACACACTGATTTTTTGAACCACACCCCCTTTTCCCTCTGTGTTCCCCCTTAAAATACCTTCAATAATGCCCCAAACCTCCAAAATGAGGGTAAAAAAACCAGTTTTTGAGTTTTCCATCCTGATTTGGAACCAAACCTTTCCACACCCTCTGTTCCCTCTGTGCCCCACCTCCAAAATGTCCCCTTGGGGAGCAAAGGTGCTCTAAACTTCCATAATTAGGGAAAAAAACCCCACACTTTCTGTGTGCCAAAACCCGAATTTTTGTGTGCTTTTGAAACCAAACTTTTCTTTTTTGACACCGACCTATTCCCCGCCGCCTCCCTCACCTCGGGGTGGTTTCGGGGGTCCCCCCTGTGTGTCCCCCCCCCCCCCCCCCATTTGAGCAGCTCTGCCAGGAGCCCGCCCCACTCTGCGCGGAAGGTGTCAGCTCCGGTCAGGCTGCCGTCGCCGCCGATCACGCACAGGTTGGTGATGCCGAGCTTGACCAAATTCCGCGCAGCGCGGAGCCGCCCCTCGCGGGTGCGGAAATCCTGGCAGCGGGCGCTGCCGATCACCGTGCCGCCCTGGGTGACAGTGGGTGGCCTTGGGGCTGTCTGTCCGTCCCTGTGTCCATCCACCCCTCTGTCCATCCGCCCATCCCATCCCTGTGTCATCCCCGTCTCCATCCCTGTGTCCATCCCTCCCCCTCATCCCAGCTCTGCTTTTGGGTCATTTTCTGCTGAGCCCGGGCTCAGACTGGGACCAGTGAGGGACAAACTAGAGTGAGGAGCACACCCAGTGCCCCCCCCCAGCCGGGGAGGGGATGTCCCTGTCCCTGTGTCCCCCTGTTCATGTCGCTGTCCCTCACCAGCTGCAGCATCATGGACACGCTGTCCCACGTCGCCTCCTTGATGTGCTCGCCGCCATCCACCAGCCCCTGGTAGCCCTGAGGGGACAGAGTGGGCAGCGGTTAAATGGCGCCTTTCCCCAGGTTTTGGGGTGGGGATGTGGGATATTGGGGCTGTGGCTTGCACTGACCTCACACACGAAGAACACCCTGGCCCCAGTGTAGATCCCCACACGCACCACGGCGCGCACGGCCGCGTTCATCCCTGCGGGACACTGCAGTCACTCTGTCATCCCCCCCGACACCTGGCACCCCCCCAAACACCCCATCTACAGTTTGGGACAGCCCCAAAAACATCCCCAAAGCTGTTATCCCCGTCTCCCCCCCCCCTCCACACCAGCTGCCACCCCCTTGGGGACACCCCAAATCCGTCCCCCCCGTCTCCCCCCCTCACAGCTGCCAGCCCCTGGGTTATTTTTGCCCTGGTGACCTTTGGTGGCAGCGCCTGACGTGGGTGACAAACATGGGGGGGGGGGGGAATGGGACACTCGGGGGGGGCCCCCCTGGCCTGGCACCCTCCCTATATCAGTTCGCCCCCCCATAATTCGGACCCCGGGAAAAATCATAATTTGGGGGATGAATCTTTGGAATTTTGAGCAATCCTGATTATTTTGGCTCAGTGCCAAAGTGCCGTGGGTGTCCCCTTGGAGTCCCCTCCCCGAATTTTGTCACCATTGTTTCCCCCCCCTGCATCGCAAAAGTCCCCCCGAGCTCCAGCCGACCCCAAAATCCTCCCAAGGTCATTCCCAAAACCCCAATCCAAGGAAAACCTCGACAGTTGTGGGATCAAAATCCCGACTTTTACCCCCAAAGGATCAGTTTTAGGGATTGGGGGGGGATTTTTAGGGAATTTGGGGGAAATTCGTGGGGATTTGGGGCAGGGGTTTTGGGATCCCAGGGGTTTCGGGATCCCTGGGGATCTAGGGAATTTTTGGGGAAGAGAGGAGAAATTCGTGGGGATTTGGAGGGGTTTGTAGGGATTTGGGTCGGGGTTTTGGATCCCAGGGGTTTGGGGCTTGCGGGGATTTGGGATCCTGGAGATTTGGGGGTTTGGGGTCCCCTTACCCTGTGCGTCCCCCCCGGAGGTGAGGACGGCGATGGCTTTGCTGACCCCCAGGGTCTCAGAGTGCCGGGATCCCACGGGGCTCGGGGACATTTTCTTCCCTGGAAAAAATCGGGAATATCGGGCAAATCCCAAAGTGGGAAGGGCGGCTCTGTCCCTCCGGGTGGCGCTGCCAGCGCAGAGTGGCACCGCTGGGGGAGGAACACGGGGACGGGGACAGCGGGACAGCCCCGGGACACTCCCGCCCAGCGCGGGGGAGGCGCTGGGGGACTCCTGACTGGGGCCAGTTTGTCCTCTTTACTGGTCCCAGTCTCTATTCCCTCCTGGGGACAGTCTGTCCTTACCGGTCCCAGTCTCTCCTTACTGGGGCCAGTTTTTCTGTACTGGACCCAGTACCTATTCCCTGTGGGATATGTTCCATCCTTCTTACTGGTCCCAGTCTGTCTTTACTGGTCCCAGTTTGTTTTCCCTGTGGGAGCTGCCCTGCTCTCCTTACTGGTGCCAGTTTACCCTCCTTACTGGTGCCAGTCTGTCCTCACTGGTCCCAGTCCCTGTTCCCAGTGGGAGCTACTATGTCCTCTTTACTGGTTCCAGTTTGTCTTTACTGGTTGCAGTTCATATACACTGTGGGAGCTGCTCTGCACTTCTTACTGGTGCCAGTTTGTTCTTACTGGTCCCAGTGTGTTCTTACTGATGCCAGTCTGTCCTCCTTACTGGTGCTGCTCTGTCCTTACTGGTTCCAGTCTACATTCCCTGTTCATCCCAGTTTCTATTCCCCGAGGTTACTGGTCTGCCCTCCCTACTGGTCCCAGTTTATCCTCCTTACTGGTCCCAGTCCATCCTTACTGGTCCCAGTCCATCCTTACCAGTCCCAGTCTGTGTTCCCTGTGGGAACTCTGCACTCCTCACCGGTTCCAGTCTGCTTTCCTTACTGGTTCCAGTCCCCATTCCCTGCTGCTGCCTCTCGGCAGCAGTTCCAGTTCCCTGCCGATCCCAGTCTGGGGGCGTTACTGGTCCCAATCCCTGTTCCCTGCTGATTCCAGTACCTCTCCCTGACCAGTTCCAGTTCATCGCCGGTCCCGCTGCGGGGGTGTTACTGCTCCCAGTCCCGGGCCATTACTGGTCCCGGTCACTGTTCCCAGTGGGATTTACTCTGCTTTCCTTACTGGTCCCAGTCCCCGTTCCCTGCCGCTATCTGTCCCGGTTCTTAGCTCAGTGCCGGTCCCGGTCGGCGGGTGTTACCGGTCCCGGTCGGTGGGTGTTACCGGTCCCGGTCGGCGGGTGTTACCGGTCCCGGTCGCGGGTGTTACCGGTCCCGGTGCGGAGCCGTTGCTGGCGCCGGTGCCCGCCGGTAGCACTGACCTGCGGGGCGCCGCCGGCTCGGTGCGGGGGGCAGCAGGGACAGCAGCAGCAGCAGCAGCGCGGCCAAGGAGAGCGCAGCCGGGGCCAGGAACCGGCCCAGCCGCGGAACCAGCGCCGGGACTAGCGGGACCCCCGCCATGGCCCGGAGACAGCCGGGGACAGCGCCACCATGGCCCGGGGACAGCGCGGGGACACGGGCTGGGACCTGGGATTGGCGGCGGGGAGCGGGGAAATGGGATCGGGGTAATGGGATCGGGGTAATGGGATCGGGGTAATGGGATCGGCTGTAACGGGATCGGGGTAATGGGATCGGCTGTAACGGGATCGGCTGTAATGGGCCAGGCTGTAAGGACCGGCTATTATGGGATTGACTGTAATGGGATCGGTTCTAACGGGATACGCTGTTACGGGATTGGCTGTAACAGTTTTGGATGTAAGGAACAGCTGTGACAGGACTGACCATAGGGACAAACTGGAATGGGATCAGCTGTGATGGGATCGGCTGTAGGGACCAGCTTTAATGGGATACACACACACAGAGTGACCCCTTATAGGATGACATCCTCACAGGGTGATGTGCTGAGCACACCCCCACACACAGGGTCACCCCTATAGGATCACCTGCACACACATCCCCAAAACCACCCCCAAAGCTGTCATCCCCATCTCCCCCCCCCGCCAGCTGCCACCGCCTTGGGGACACCCCAAATCCGTTCCCCCCCCATAGGGTCACCCCCGCCCACAGGGGGTGAGTGTGACACTCCCTGCATGGTGACCACCCCCTATAGGGTCACAGCCCCCTACAGAATGAACACCGAGCACAGAGTGACCCTACAGGGTCACAGCCCCCTACAGAATGACCACCCGGCACAGAGTGACCCTACAGGGTCACAGCCCCCTACAGAATGACCATCCGGCACAGAGTGATCCTACAGGGTCACAGCCTCCTACAGAATGACCACCCGGCACAGAGTGACCCTATAGGGTCACAGCCTGCTACAGAATGACCACCCGGCACAGAGTGACCCTATAGGGTCACAGCCCCCTACAGAATGACCACAGAGTGACCCTATAGGGTCACAGCCCCCTACAGAATGACCACCCAGCACAGAGTGACCCTACAGGGTCACAGCCTCCTACAGAATGACCACCCGGCACAGAGTGACCCTATAGGGTCACAGCCTGCTACAGAATGACCACCCGGCACAGAGTGACCATATAGGGTCACAGCCCCCGCCCAGGGTGACACATCCTCTGCGCTGTCACCCTGGTCCTCCACGCTGCTAGGGGGCGCTCTCTCCTCTCAGCCACGCTCTTTTCTCTCTCTCCCCCTTCTCTTACGTCACTTCCGGCGGTGCCTCGCGCCTGGCGTTCACTTCCGCTTCTGCCGTCTCGCCGCCGAGCCCGGGAGATCCGCGCGCGCTCGGGACGCTTCCGGTGCCACTTCCGCTTCCGGTGTGGCGGCCGCGCCGGCTGAGGGGAGCGGAGCGGCGGCGGCGGCGGCTCCGGGCTCCGCTGCGATCCCGGGCCCTGCTGCGATCCCGGGCTCCGCTGCGATCCCGGGCCCTGCTGCGATCCCGGGCCCTGCTGCGATCCCGGGGCTCCGCTGCGATCCCGGGCTCCGCTGCGATCCCGGGCCCCGCTCCTCTCCCTCCCGCTCCTCTCCCGGGCTCCGCCGGGCCTTTCCCCGTGCCCGGTGCTGCCGGAGCGGCGGCGCTGCCCCCGATGAGGATGGAGGCCCGGGATGCGGCGCGGGCCCGGCCCGGCCCAGCCTTCAAAAGCTTGGGCGCCGAGAGCGAGGTGCGGGGCTGGCCGCGGCTCCTTCCCGCATGGAATTACCGCGGGATTCGGGCGGGAACCGGTTGGGGATATTTGGGAAAATTCCCCCACCCCCGGCTGCTCCGGGGACTCCTCCAGCCGCCGGTTTTTTTGGGAAAACTCAGCCTGAAAACCCCAAAAATCAATCCCAAATCCGCTTTCGGGGTTTCCCGGTTCCTGACGTGGGAATTCTGCCGGGAATTCTGCGATTCCCAAGTGGGAGATTCCCCCCCGGGCACACAGCTCCGAGATTCCGGATTTTTTTTTTTTTCCCCGCACTTTCTGGATTTTATCTGCTCCACAAATTCTCTGTAAAATCTGGGAGTTGTGACCTTTCGGAGCTGTGAATTTTGGGAGTTTAGGAATTTTGAACTTCGGGAGTTTGGCGTTTTGGGAGCTGCGATCCTTGGGAATCGCAGACTTTAGGGATTGTGAATTTGGGGAATTATGAATTTCAGTAATTGTGAATTTCCGGGATCGTGAACTTTGGGAATTAGGAATTCCTGCCACCATTCCCTTTTCCCTATAATTTTCCTAGATTCCTCCCTGACATTTTCCCACTTCTAACCAAAATATTGGAATTTTTCCCAGTTTTTTCCCCCCAAACTCAGCAACTTTTCCTGCCCTGCTGGAAACTCCTCCTGCTCCCTCAGCTACGCCTCAGGTGAGTTTTCCCTCTGGAATTTGGGGCTGTTTTCCCTGAAAACAAGCCCCGGAGAAGGTGAAAGTTGGGGGTTTTTTTTTTCGGGAATTCCCGGTGTTATTCCTCTCAGAAATTCCTGAAAGATTCCCGGGAGCCAACGGGCAATGGAGGAGCTCCAAACCCCGGGGCAGCCGAGGCTCCTTCCTGGAAACCCGGAAAAATTCCAGGTGGGTGCAGCAGATCCCAGATTCCCAGGTTTTATTTGATAATTTTTGGGGGGATTTATTTGGGATTTTGGAGTTTGGTGATTTGTGGATTTTTGAGGGATTTATTTTGGGACTTTCTGGAGGGTCTGGGGGTTTGGGGGGGGGGGATTTTAATTTCATATTTTTAGGGGATTTTTTGGCGGGTTGTATTTGGGATTTTGTATTTTGGGGGGGAAGGATTTTTGAGGGTTTTTTGGTGGGGTTTGGGATTCTTGGCGGGATTTTAATTTCATTTGGGATTTTTTTGAGGGGCTGGGATTTAAGGGATTTATGGGGGAGTGGGGGATTTTATTTTGGGGATTTTTTTGTGGGTTTTATTTGGGATTTTGGGGTGGGGAGTAGGGTTGGGGATTTTATTTGGGATTCTGAGGATTCTTCGGGAGTTGTTTTTTTTTTTTGGCTCATTCCCTTTCTCCTTTTGTGTGATTTTATTGGGGGGTTTACACCAATCTGCAGGATTTACGGCAAACCTGAGGTGTCTTTGCCTCCTTCCAGTGGGAATTCCAGCACTTTTGGGGGAAAATCTGCCCTCCACGGAGCCTCTTTCCCCCTCAAGCCAGCCCCGAGCCCCTCCTGGAGCCGCCGCAGCCCCAAGAAAGCCCCACGGCGCTTCCTGAGCACTGCAGAGGAGGTGACAGAGCTGGCAATGGGGCAATCCCAGGGAAATCCAGGGATTTTATGGGATTGGGCTGGGGAAAGCTCAGGCAGAGCTGGGATTAAACACCAAATTCCTGTGTTTTTCCAGCCCTAAATCCCCACGTTTGGGGGTTCATCTCAGCATTGCCTTCATGGGATCCCAGCAGCTCCGTGAACCTGGAGGGAAATCCCTTGGGATCAGTGGGTTCCGAGGTTTTGATGGGATTTTTTTTCCATGCTCTGTCCCTGCAGACGGTGCGGGAGGAGGAGCGGGAGATTTACCGGCAGCTGCTGCAGATGGTGACCGGGAAAAGATTCTCCAGCTGCAAACCCTCCCCGCTGCTCCCCTTCCACCTGTGAGTGGGCAGCACCCCAAAAAACACCCTGCTGAAATCCCAAACATCTCCAAAAGCTCTTCCCTGATCCCAAATCTCCAGTCTTTTCCCCGGAATTTCCCTGACTGGGGTTTTTCTTTGGGATTTTTTGCAGCTCCCGCTGTACCCGCTCCAGCCCCTCCCTGCCCCAAGAGGCTCCCAGGGATGATCCCGAGGCTCTGGAAATCCAGAAAATTCCAGGTCCTGTTCCACAGCCCCCGGAGCCACCGCAGAATTCCCAAAATGCCCCCCTGGGCCCCTCGCTGGGGTTTCCTGGGGGGTTCCAGCCACGGAATTCCGTGGCCCCACCGCAGCGGGAGGAGGAGCCGGCGGCCGGGGCACAGAGTGAAGGTAAAGATTCCTGAGAATCCCAGGAAAATAACCCCAAAAATGGCAAAGGATCTCCCACCCCCAAAAAATCTGAAATAAATTTTTAAAAATCAAATAAAAAAACCTTCCCCCCAAAAAATCCCAAAGAGAATACCCCAAAATACCCCCAAAAATCTCGAGTAAATCCCTCAAATCCCAAACGAAATGAAAACCAAATACCAAATAACCCCAAAGTCTGGGAAGGGGATTTAAATTCCATGGCAAATCTGGAGGTTTTATTCGGGATCGGGCAGGATTTGGGGTGGGAATCGAGGGGGACAAAATTCCAGGAATTTTCCCGTTTTTAGGGTCAGATTCCGTGATTTTGCTCAAGGTCAAGGATTCCAGGACGCCGGCTCCAAGGTGAGGGGTGGGAAATGGGGGAATTTTGGGGGGATTTGGGGGATTTTTAGAGACACGTGGAAGTGACAATGAAGAGGGACAGGGTGAGAATTCAGGAAATTAGGGAATTTGAGGAAATTCCAGGATTTTTATTCACTTCCAACCCTCCTTTCTCCCTCTTTGCAGCCTCCCCGTTTTCCAGGCCGAGCTATGGATCAAAGAGCTGTGAGTTAATATTCCCTGCTGCCTTTTCCTGGGATTTTTGGGGTGGAAAAACCAAAATCCTGATTTTTTTAAATGAAAATCCTGGCTTTTCCAGGACCAGCGTCTACGATTCCCGAGCCAGAGAGAGGTGGAGGCAAATCGAGGAGCAGAAAGCTCTGGCCCTGCAGCTCCAGAGCCAGGTGAGAATGACATGGAAAAACACCCTGGATTGGGAAAATTGGGGGGAAAAATGGGGAAAAGCAGGAAAAATCAACTTTTTTGACGCCTTTGTGCTTCCCAGCCCTGGGATAAACAGCAAGGAAAAGAGGGAATGTTGTCCCAGATTGGAAATTATGGGATATTTTGGCACCAGGAGGGTGTTGAGGGCTTGGTAAAGGGGTGAGAATCCATGGAAACGGGGAAAAACTGCAGATGTGGCACTCGGGGACAGGGTTGGGTGGCTCTGGAAGGGTTAATTCCACAATCCTGGAGGTTTTTTCCCCCCTGATTTCATTAGTCCTGAATCCTGCTTCTCCCTGATCCCAAAACCCTCTGTGAGGAGAGAGTTCCTGATCCCAGGTCTGCCAAATCTCTGCTCCTGCAGCGTCTCCAGGAACGGGAACGTTCCGGGCAGGACCCGGTGCAGCTGCAGCTCCGTGTGCCCCTGGAAAAGGAGATCCCGGTGTCCGTGGGGCCGGAGAGGCCGGAGCGAGCCCAGCCAGAGCAGGGAGAGGAGGATTTCCCTGAAATCACCGAGGTGGGGCTGGGAGAGAGGGGGGGCAGCTGGAATTCTGCTGGAATTCCACAGGAATTCCACAGGAGCGCAGCCCCGAGCCCTCCGAGTTTACACTTCGAGGGATAAAGAATCAATTCTGGGTGGAATCCTCGGGGATTCGGGGTCAGGAAAAGCAGGAATTCTGCCTCCCCTCCCTGCAGGAGATGGAGAAGGAAATCAAGAGCCTTTTCCGAGGAGGGAATCAGGATGAGGTGCTGAGCGAGGCTTTCCGCCTGACCATCACCAGGAAGGACATCCAGACCCTCAACAATCTCAACTGGCTCAACGACGAGGTGAAAACCCCCAAATTCCCCCGTTTTCCTCCCTTTTCCAGCAGAAAAGTGGATGGGGTTCGTGGTGAGAGGGGATCTGTGGGTTGGGATTTCCAGGCTGGAGTGATCAACGCGTGGGGAAAGCTCTGTAAAATAAAAATAATTTAATTTATGGGGGGTAATTAATGGTAGTCAGAGGGCGGGATTGATGTGAACTGGGAAAACAACAAATCAGTCTTAAATAGAGACTTAAATAAAGGCAGATTCCTAAAAAATCTTTGGATTTATTCTAGAATGTTTTCATGCTGTGGAGTTACTGCAAACCCGCCCTGAGTTTTTTGAAGGTTTTAATGCAAATCCTCCTTTTTGGGGATATATTCCCTAACTTTACACAGGCCCACCAATCTGAACGCCATAATAAAATAAATAAAAATCCACCAAAATTTTTTAAAAAATTAAAATCCTGTCTGTTTTCCCAGATCATCAATTTCTACATGAATTTACTGATGGAGAGGAGCAAGGAGAAGGATTTGCCCGCAGTCCACGCCTTCAACACATTTTTCTTCACCAAATTAAAGACTGCAGGCTACCAGGCTGTGAAAAGGTGGACAAAAAAAGTGGATATTTTCTCTGTGGATCTGCTCCTGGTGCCCATCCACCTGGGAGTGCACTGGTGCCTGGCTGTGAGTGCCTGAATTTCCCTGAAAAATCTTCACTTTGGCATTTACGGCCCAAATTCCATCGCTTTTCGGGTGATGCTGAGGGGAAAAATTTATATTTGTGACTCAAATGAAAGCCTAAAGTGGATACAAGGCTAGGAGCAGCTTTTTGGGGGGAGTTTCAGTCCTTAAATTCAGCTTGGAGGGAACTTTATTCCTTAAAATCCTCTGTTTGGGATTTAAGGCCCAAATTTTGTTGGGTTTGGGTGATGCTGAGGGGAGAAGTTGGTGTTTGTGGCTCAGATCTGAGTTTAAAGGGGAATGCAAAAGTCAGAGCAGCTTTTTGTGGGGTTTTTAGGCCTTAAATTCTACCTGGAGGTCATTTTAGGGAATTTATTCCCTTGGGAAGATCGGATTTCCCCGTTCCCACCAAGTCCTGGTGCCACAGGATCTGGTTAAAGAGATTTAGGCCACAGATATTTCACTTTTCCCCCTCCTTTGTCCCATCCCCTCCTCCTGGGATCCTGCAGGGATTTTCAGCTCCTTTAGCAGAAACCTCCTCAATTTATTAATTCCTGCCTAAATTGTTAATTAATTCCATGGAAAAGAGATCATTTCCATCAGAAATAATGTGGGAATGGGGAGGGAAAACACCAAAACCCACCCAGACTGGGACCTTGGGAGGTGGGGCAAAACTGTTGTGAACCTGTGGGAGGAATAATAATAATAACAACATTAATAAAAAATAATAATAATTAATAATAGAGGCTGATTTAGACATTGAGGGATTAAAAACACAGCAGGCAATGAAGATTATCAGGGAGAAATCCTTCTCTGGAGTGAAGTCTCCTTTCTAATTCAGGTGAATTCCTGACTTCTTTTGTCCATTTTAAGGAATTTTTCTCTGTGCAGGTCGTGGATTTCAGGAAAAAAACAATCACTTACTACGATTCCATGGGGGGGATCAACAGTGAGGCCTGCAGGATCCTGCTGTAAGTAAAATTCCTTCCCTGGAAAAAATCCCACTCCTGCTCCCCCAGCCTTGGAAACTGTGACTTTACCATTTTGGGTTCTTTTGGGGTCATTTTGGGGTCATTTTTCTCCCTATTTCAGGTTCATTCTCCCCTTCCAGGACCTGGAAAATTCCTGCTCTTCCCTGGAATTTCCACCCACAAATCCCAAGAATTGTCTCCCTTTTTTTTTTCCCTGTGAGATTCAGCCTCTCCTGATCCAATTTTAGATTCTTTGGGAATGGTCAAACAGCAAAAAAACCTCACAATTCCAATTTTTCCATGGATTCCAGCTTTTCCTGCTCCTTTTCCCACAGGCAGTACCTGAAACAGGAAAGTTTGGATAAGAAAAGGAAGGAATTTGATACCAATGGATGGACCCTGCTGAGCAAGAAGAGCCAGGTTTGGACAGCCCAGAATTCCCAAAAAATATCTGGATTTCCTTGGATTCCCAGCCCTTTTTGGGCCCCTTTCCCTCAGGGATTCCTGGGAAGAAAAGCAGGGAACAAATCCCAGATCTTGGGAGAGGAAATTTTCCACAGGAATGGGATCAAGGGGGGGAGGGTTTAGGTGGGATCTGGAGAAGGTGGGAATGCAAAAAATCCTGGAAATCTGGGACCAGATTTCAGCCCAGAAACTTCCAGAAATCAGCCCAAAAACTTCTGGAATTCTGGGACCTTCCCAGTTTTTCCAGCAGGAGGTTCCACTGGAATTTCCCCCAGATTTCACTGGGATTTTTGGAGACTCTCGGGGGGGATTGGGGGCTGAGGGAACGGGGGACTGTGGGAATTTGGGAATGTTGATTCCCGTTTTTCCGCAGGAGATCCCGCAGCAGATGAACGGCAGCGACTGCGGAATGTTCGCCTGCAGATACGCTGAGTGCATCTCCAAGGACAAACCCATCAACTTCACCCAGGTACCCGCATTCCAGG
>JAGMWU010000255.1:25550-42111 GCA_018697195.1 Certhia americana | reverse complement strand
ATGAGCTTCAGCCAGAGCTCCAGCCTGAGGAAACATCGGAAGATCCACACAGGGGAAAAGCCCTATGAGTGTGGGATATGTGGGAGAAGCTTCATCCACAACTCCAACCTCATCCGGCACCAGAGGATCCACACTGGGGAACAACCCTATGAGTGTGAGGAATGTGGGATGAGCTTCAGCCAGAGCTCCAGCCTGAGGAAACACCAGAGGATCCACACAGGGGAAAAGCCCTATGAGTGTGGGGAATGTGGGAGGAACTTCAGGACGATCACTAGTCTGATTGAGCACCAGATGATCCACACTGGAGAACGGCCCTACACCTGCTTGGAATGTGGGAAGAGTTTTGCATGGAGCTCCAACCTGAGAAAACACCAGCTCATCCACACTGGGGAGAGGCCCTACGAGTGTCCCCAGTGTGGGAAGAAGTTTCGGACCAGCTCCCATCTCCTCACACACCAGTGGATTCACACAGAGGAGAAGCCCTTTCGCTGCCCTGACTGTGGGAAGGGCTTCAAGCGCAACTCCACCCTCATCGTGCACCGGCGCATCCACACTGGGGAGAGGCCCTACGAGTGTCCCCAGTGTGGGAAGAGATTCTCCAGGAGCTCTCGCATGATCCAGCACCAACGGAGTCAGCACTGAGGGAAGCCGTGGGAGTGCCCCGAGTGTGGGAAGAGCTTCGTGTGCTGCTCCAGCTCCATCTCCCATGGGAGGATCTGCGTTGGATGATCCCCAGTGACCCCCGTTGGAAACAGCCCTGGTGATCCGTGGTCCTGGTGATCCTCGTTGGGTGGGGAGAAGATGTTACAGAGATTTCTTTATGTCTTCTTTGTGCTGCTGTGATTTGGTTGGTAATAAATTAATTCCTTGTGCCCAGGCTGGGTCGAGTTTGCCCCTGCCAGTGCTCAGGGCGGGATCTCTCCCAGTCTTTTCAACTCCCAGGCCTCTCCTCAGCCAATTAGAGAAGGTACTAAAATAATTGAGCCAATCAGAGCGCCTGGCACTGATGACGCCTGAGTTTCCAGGCCATCCCAAAGCGCCCAGAGCTCCTCACCTGGACTCCGTCCTTGTCCTTGCCCCAGCACCCCCTGGGAGGGGGCAGTGATCAAACCTGCCTGGTGCTGGCCATGGGGCTCATGGCAGCAGCTAGGCCCTACTGGTGGCACTGGGAGTCCCCTGGCTGGGGCCACGGAGCTCTCAGGTGAGCGGGAGGGGTGGGAAGGGAAGTGGTGGGACGGTGGGAACAGGGGGAAGAGAAAGGGAAATGGGGAGGTGGGATGAGGGTTCCCCCCATGTTGGGGTGTGCTGGCGAATGGGGAATTATGGGAGAGGGGGAGGAAAATACAGAGAAGGGCAGAAAAAAGGAACTGGGACAGTGGAAAGAAGGGTCCCGTGGCAGCCATGGAGCCCTAGGCGTGCAGAGTTGAGGTTTCCCCCAGAGCTCTTGGCCACTGTGGGGGGCTGGGGGACACCCCCTGATCTGTGTGCTGCACACACAGGGCTGTTCCAGCAGATGTTAAAGTCCGAACGTCACTGCATTAATGGCACCGACCCGGTGAGGTTTGTGGAGAGGAACAACTGGGAGCAGCTCCTGCACTTCAGCAGCATTGTGGGGCTGTACGTGGGGGACACCACCTTTGGGGAGAAGGTTGTTGAAGTACTGGAACAGCGACCTGGACTGGATGAAGTACAGATGGGCTGCGGTGGACAGGCACTGTCGGCACAACTATGAATTGTCCACCCCATTCCTCATGGAAGGCAGAGGTGAGTGTGGGGCAGAGCGTGTCCCCTCAGCCCTGCCTTAGGAATGATCCTGGAGGCCCACAAAACCTCCCTGGGAATCACCCCAGAGCCCTTCCCTGGGGTCCCCTGCCCCCTCACCCCAAGTGACTCTCCCAGTCCATCCCGGTCTCTCCCATGTGTCCATCTTGGCCCTCCCAGTGTTCTCACAGTCCCTCCCAGTGTCACCAGAGGGCCTCCCAATTCCTCCCAGTCTACAGCCATTCCATTCACAGTCCACTCCCAGTCCTAACTCCTCTCCCAGACCTCCACCCTCTCTCCCAGTGCCCTCCCATGTCACGGCACTGGGGGTGCTCAGGTGCGGTGGGTGACCTTCCAGAAGCGCCTCCAGCAAGGGAGTGACTTGTCACTGCAGGCCGTCACACACTGACACGCTGACACACACGCACGCACACACACTGACACACACTGACACGCTCACACACACATAGACACACTCACACACACATAGACACACACACACTGACACACACATAGACACACACACTGACACACACACACACACTGACACACACACGCTCACACACACACACACACACACACACACTCACACACACACTGACACACACACACACATACTCACACACGCACTGACATACACACGCTCACACACACACACACACACACATGCACGTGCGTGACAGCTTTGTATGATCCTCATCAGTAAAGAAGTGGGAAGAGTTCCACAGAGGAGGTTTATTCCAGCACGTGTGAGGAGGTCCAGGGATGAAGACGGGGAGCAAGTCAGGGTTTCAGTATGGCACAGAGGGGGACGGATCTCAGGGTAAGGTCCAATGGGAACAGGTGAAAGTGGTGCAGAGGAGGGACAATCAACTGGGAGAACCAATGGGATAACGGGTGGAGCAATGTGGTAAACTGGGGCCAATGGGAATCAGGAGAGGGGAGAACATTCCAGGGCATAACCCTATAAGGAAAACAGAGGCGGACTGGGCCAACAGGCCAATGGGGAGAACAGAACTGGAGTAAATGAACACCAAGTAGCAAAGGGCTGTGGGGAGAAGCCTTTTGTC
Organism: Certhia americana; assembly: GCA_018697195.1. Classification (NCBI taxonomy): domain Eukaryota; kingdom Metazoa; phylum Chordata; class Aves; order Passeriformes; family Certhiidae; genus Certhia; species Certhia americana. The sequence continues at coordinate 39,280 of JAGMWU010000255.1, read as the reverse complement.
ACCCTAACCTGGTGTTACTTTGAAGACTCAATGTCTCTACCTCCAAGGCTTGCAGACTGATACCTCCCTGGCAGGTACACTCCCAGTGCCCCTCCAAATCGCTGCTTTCTCTGAGTCCCCCAGACCGTCACACTCTTTTCCAAGTCCTTTTCAGTCCAATGCCAAAACTCCACCCTCTCTCCAATTGCCAATCCATTCCACTCTATCCCAGTCTTCCACCACTCTCACCAAATTAATTCCCAGCCCCCTCAATATTACTTGAGCCCTCACTTGTCTGTCCCTGTTCCCCCCAGCTGATCCCAGTGTGTCCCCACTCTTTCCCAGTGCCCATCCCAGCCTGTCCATCATGTTGGGGCCCTCGACCTCCCAGCCCGGGCCTGGCCACCTGCTCTGCTCCCTGATGCATTTCCAGCCTGCCCAGGGCCAGCTGAGCTGGTGCCAGTGAGACACTAATTTTGAAGATATTGCTGACTTAGCTGGGAAAAATAAGCTTTGCTGAAATCAGTTAAAATTCAGAGGATGGTTAAGAGAGAGACCGGATTTGAGATAAGCTATCCCGGATCTAATAACTCATTGCCTGTCAAGTTTATGTTTGTGTAAGCTGGGCTTGTAACGAAAAACAAGGGAATTGATCAATAGACCCCAAAAACACAAGATGATTGCAGACCCTCTATCTCCAGAAACAGTCTTGGGAACAGGAAACTCCAAGGAGTCATTTATCACGTATCCATCAAAGGCTGAAAGTTTAGAACGAGGAAGACTAGTTTTACTACCTCCTTTTAGTGACCACTCCCCACATAAGACCCCCGACTCATTTCAGAGAACAAAACTACGCATGCTTAATAGCCTTTTTGTCAATTAGCATACGGAGAAGAGGAGGTGACAGGAGTATGAATATGCATTTGTATTTTGTGTATTCAACATTCTTGTGGATAAAAGGCTCTGTAATTACCTGTAATTTTTGCAGTGCAGATTGGAGAGCTATCCCAGCCGTGAATAAACATACACTTTCTAACTTAACTGTTAGAGTCTTTTGTCCGTCACAGTTGGGTATCGATATTAGATCGATATTCATATTTTAATAAATCACCAGGGCCAGCAGGAGCTCTGGGCACACGTGGTGGCCACCGCCGTGGGCCCCAGCGGGGACTGGAGCCAGCAGCTCCTGGTGCTGCTGCAAACCCCCCCCGGCGCGGGGTCACCTCCCGGTGCCCGGGGGAGCACGGCAGCCTGGAGCACCCCCCGAGCCCACACTGGGGCACAGGGGAGGTACTGGGATGTGCTGGGAGGGATTTGAGTGAGCCTGTAGGCGCTAGAAGTAGAGTGGGGATGGAAAAACAGTGGGTTTTTTGTTGGGAAGAGACTAGGAGGGGTCTTGGTGAGTCCTGGTGTGGCTGGGATGGGACTGGGGTCCTCGGGTGGTGGTGGGCAACTGGAAGGGGGTTTTAGGTTACTGAGAGGGACAGGAGGGACTTTGGGGGGTCCTGGGGAGGCTGGGAAGGGATTGGGAGGCTTCAGGCGGTCCCGAGTGGGCTGGGGGTGACTGAGAAGGTGCTTGGAGGGGCTTGGGGTTCTGTGAGAGATTTTGGGGGATCCTGATCTCTGCTGACCCCCAGAGATGCCGCCGGACACCACCCACAGCAAGATTCTGACGGGGACTGGGCTTTAGCTTCCTGGCTTGGGGACTCAGCTTCTACCTGTGCAAGAAGGTGAGGGGGGGTCCTGGGGGTCATGTCCCCCCCACTCTGGAGAGTGTGTGCTCCCCCCGGGGCCCCTCAGCCCGGGGTCACCCCCTTTTCTCTGCCCACAGAGCTCCAGAGCTGTTGGTGGCTGCAGGCCCTCCCCGTGGCCTCGGGCCCAGCTGGGACCCCCTGCTCCATCCCAGTGCTGATTTTGGGGGGATCATGTGTCCCCCTCCAGCTCCACTGTCACTCTGCCCCCACCCAGCTGCTCCCAGTGTTCCTAAGAGATTCCCAGTTTGCCCTGGTCTCATTTATGGGATGCAGTGGGGAGAGACTTGGGGGGACACCCCAGAGGTCTTTGCAGGGGAGAAGAACAGGCCCTGGGATGGATTGGGAATGGAGATCACCATGTCTCTCCCTTGTGTCACCCCACCCTGGGGACTCCTTGTGAGGCACCTGAACTCACGAGACATCCAGTGAACCCCAAAAGGCACCAGGACCCCCCTAAGCTTCCAGGGGAACTTGGGGAGGGGTTGCATGGAGACTGCCTAGGTCAGGCCAAGAGCCCAGCACTGCCCCAGACTGTCCTGCCCTAGCTCCATTCCAGGAATTAGGAAGGAGTGGGATCCCTCCCAATGCAATTTGGAGGTCCCAGCGCCATCTTTTCCCCTGCTCTTCTACCATTCCCCACTGTCCCCCAGTCCACCACCTCCATCACCCAAGTTTCTTTTTGGGGGTTCCAGGCCCCTCCTGCTCAGTCTGTAGGTACCATTCCCCCTTTCCCTTAATTCAGGCAGCTCATGGCTGCTTTTTCCTGGGAGGAATCCTTGATTTCTGGGATTTTTGGGGTGGAGTTTTGGAGGGCAACAGATCTGTCTGGCTTCCCCCTCCCTGTTGTGGCCTCTCAGCTGCCCCCAACACCCTGGCCATGCTGGGATTTCCCTCCTGGGCACAAGGACGTTCATTCCCTTCCAGCAGCCCAATGCCCACCTGGGGCTCCAGCTCAGGGGGTCCTTGAGCAGCTGCCCCACAACCTCCGCCAGGCTCTCCCAGCGCAGCCGCAGCTGCTCGGCCTGGGCTCCCCAAAGCCCTCAGCAAGCCCCAAGGCCCTCCCAGGAACCCTCAACTCCCTCAAACACAGCAGCCCCCACAGACACAAAAAGTTCCCCCCATGGCACTGGCCATGCCCATGGCCCCACATGGCACTGCCCATGGCCCCACATAAGGATGGACTGTTTAAAATACAAATGTTCTTTTCAGTTATCTCTAAGATCATTTTAATATCAATTAATATTTTAATAATCCCTGGGAAGAGACGTTCTCTTTTTCTTCTCCTGGGGCAAAAGGGGTCTTTATTACTCATTTCTCACTTTTAAACTTCTGTTTTAAAGTTTAAACTTCTCATAGGATTACAGCTACTTCAACATCTACTTGTTCAGCATGGATGCCTTTGCTCAGGTTTATAATTTAAACTTTCATCTCCCTATACCTTTGTCCATGATTTAAATGCTTATTTACTATATCATAGTTGTCGTAGGTTTTGTTCGTTTCCCAGCCAATGGACCAAATTTGTCATGGTTTCAGTTTAAACCAGGCAGAAACACCAATTTTTGTTTTAGTTTAAGTTTGCCAATTCAAAATTTCTCAATTAACAACAAAGCAGGTTTGAACTTAAAAGGAATAGAACTTTATTAACTAACACTAAAGAAAAAAAAAAAAAAAGAAATCAGAATGAAACCTTCAAAACATTTCTCTTCCCCTCACCAACTAGTCACATTTTTACTCCAATGTAAAAAGACAAAACCTGGGATTCTCAGTCAGTTATCACTCTTAAAATAATTACTTCTCAATTTATTAAGGAGAAAGGAGTATCTCTTTGGTACCACAGAGATTTTCCACAAGATACCAGTTCTCTTGTTTCTACACTCTACACTTGGCCCACCTGAGGAATGTTGCCATTTGTGAAGTCTCTCCCATGAAAACAGCTTGCCACAGCAGCTCATGGGCCATATCAGTTTATTAGGGTACAGTTTAAGGATGCTTCTTCTAGTATAAAACAAAAGTTTTCTTTATCTCATGGATCAGAGGTCATCTTCCTTCAATAGACAAGGCTTTATCTTTCACTTCTTTAGTCTTCCTCTGTTCACTTTTCTCCAGCAGCTCACAGCTATGTCTAGAATCTTGCATCCATAGGTGTAACCATAACTCCATAGGTTACAGGGTAATTAAGTCCATTTTCTATGGCCTCACAGAAGAAGTCCAACCCAACCAGGCAACTCCTTCAATCTTCCTTTCCATTTGAGATTCTCTTCTCACTTCCCCTGACATCAAGTCTCATGTTGTGTCTTCTCACATTTCATCTGGTCTCCTCTTTTCCTCTGGGCAAGATTCATGCTTGGAAGTTTCATCTGTTCAGGAAAAACAAATTCACAGGGGTGCAGCCAGGATGAGGCAGTCATGTGATGCATTGCAGTGGTGCTGAAACTGGGTCAGGATCTTAATCATGGCCTGGCTGCTGCCCTCCAGTTCCAGCTGTGCTGAGAGAGGGAGGCTAGGATCTTTTTTCAGCCCGGTCAGGCTCTAGATGTCTCACGCCAGGGCTGATCACTTCCTTCTTTCCTGCTCTGCAGATGCCAGGCCTGGCTCAGCCCACAGTTGCTGCATGGGCAGCCCTGGTTTAGCAGATCTCAGCATCTAAGACTGGGCCGAGCTTTTCCCCCCTCCCTCTACCTTTTCTTCCCCTTTGCCTGCCAGGAGTGCTGGGGGAGGGAAGGGGGGAACCTCAGCCCGGCCCAGCCCTGGGGAACGGCGTGGCCGAGGCTCTGTGACTCACCCCCACCAGAAACCAGAAGAGAGCTATTTCTGGACCCTCACCTTAAAATGTGCATTCACTAGAGGCATATTCACCATTTTCATTGGTTTAATCAGTGTCAATATTACACAATTGTCCAACCTGGGCTAAACCATGACATTAGTCCATTATCATGGCTTACAAGAGAATTTCAGCCTGAAAATAAGACATCTCCTCATTTGCATCTTATCTGGGATCTGACTCCTTTACTGACCTTGGTGTTTTCATGTTGTTTCCCTATGTGTGTCCTGGGTTGATGCTGAATTGTATCTCCATTAGTCTGTTTAGCTCAGAAATAAGTTTTGCACCTTTAAAACTGCATCTGAGAATGAAGGGGGGAGAAGGAGAAGCAGTGGAATGTCTGAGTCAGTTGTTTTCAAAACATAAAGATGAGTTTTCAGCTTTCCTTCACACACAGCCTGTGTTGTCTGCAGCACAGATGGCAAGAGAGAGCTCTCATTTGCTTTTTGTTAGTTTTTGACTAGCTGAAGCAGAGAAGTTCTCCACACTGTAGGTTTTTTTTTTTCCTTTTCCTTGGAATTGTTCAAACCTGCTCTGAACTAAAAACCCAGAAGAGCACCAGGAGCTCAGACCCATGGCCCACCAGGGCCTGGCCCGGGCCCTGCATTTCCCAGTGCCAAAAGAACTGACAACAGACTGAGTGAGCTGAGCTGCACTCCATGAAAAAGACTTTTCTGAATTCATCATCTCTTCAGAGTGGTGAGAGGTTTTGTTGTTTAGTATTTTTCACTTGTTGTGCTGCAGACTGCTTTGCCTGTTGAACAAACAATTTTTTTCCAAACCAGTTTGCGAGGGGCCATTTGAATTTGCTTTCTAGAAGAACCTCATTCAGAAGTTTCTTCCCAAAATTGCCCTAAACCAAGCCAACATGTCTTCACTCTTTTTATTACTCTCACTTGAGAATTTAAGGTCATGCAGGTCTCATTTGTGGCCTGAAAGAGTTAATATTTCACCCAGGGCCTGCAGAGGAAAGAGCAGTGGCCAGCCAAAGCAGTCACAGTGATGAATTTCAGGCCCAGCACTAATTGGGCTGATGTTCTTCCCTCTCCCTGCCTGGGAGCAACCCTCATCATCCCTGGAACTCCCATTCCCTTACTTCCAGGAAGTAGAAGTGGTCCAGGCCACCAGCTGAGTAGTCCTTGATGCTCTCAGTCAGATCCTTGCCATAGGCCATGGAGAAATGGCCCTGGACTGCCCAGAACTCCACGGTGGCCTCCTCGTCGCTCCAGTAAAGGAGGTTGATGCTGGTGTGGTAGCTCACTTTCATGGACTTGTGGGTGTTCTCTGGCCTGAAAATTCCAAAAAAAATGTTGGGATTAGGGAAAAAAAATCTCAAGGTGGGTCCTCCCCTCAGTGCTGTCGGTGGCCTTGAGGTTTGGAGAGGGGATTTTGGGGGATTTGGGTGGGATGGAGGGAAAAGCGGAGGTTGTATAGGGAGCGGATTAAGGAAGAAGGGATTTTAAACAGTTTTAAGGGAGCTTGAGGCATCCAAAAATGTCCCAAGATGTCCAAAGGTGTCCAAGAACATCTCAAGATATCCAAAGATCTCCCTAGGCATCCAAAGAAATCCAAAGACATCTCAAGACATCCAAAAATATCCAGAGATGTCCCATCAGGATCATCCAGGTCCATGGATTTCCACCCCAATTCCCAACACTGCTTATACCTCCGACCCCAAATCCTCATCAATTTTAGGAGTTGCTTGCTGCAAACTTAACCATGCTCTGGCTTGCCTTGCACTTGCCACACTTGGGCTGCTGGCACACCTGGGAGGGGACACTGGTGACACTGGGGACACCGGGAATGTTCCCTGGGGACAGGAGAGCTGCTGGAAGGGCGCCACAGACTGACCGGGATGGGTTGGTTGATCCAGTTTGGAAGAGCTCTACAAAGAGCAACGCAACCCAACTCATAATGTTGCTGTTGACCAAGGCTGGAAGACCTCCCAAGACCAACCAACCCATGACATTGACATTGACCAAGACTAGAAAACCCTCCAAGATCAACCAACCCAACTCATGGCATTGATGTTGGCCAAGGCTGGAAGAGCTCTCTGAGATCAACCAACCCAACCCAAGAGATTGATACTGCCTGACCCAGGTTGATCCAAGATCAACCCAACCCAAATGACCCCAGCCAGCTTGATGCAGTCCCTCATGCCAGGCATGAGAATCCCCAATTGTGGGCCAATTTCCCCAATATTGAGACCCCAAAGCTCACAACCTGTCCCCCTCCAAATTTTGGTTGGATTTTCAAGATTTTGGGGATTTTGCCCCCAAAGCTCACCTCTTGCCCAGGGTGACACTGGCCAGCTTGATGAGGTCCCTGATGCAGGGCATGATGAGCACCGGGGGCTCGTTGCTGTCACCGGCCTTGTCAGAGCTCTCTACCTGCTCCACCACGAACTGGGTGTGATGCAGCAGCAAGTCTTCCATGAAATGGTTGAAGTTGAGCCCCGCCAGTGGCACTGTGGTCTGCAGGAATTTGGGGATGGTTGGGAAAGGTTTGGTCACCTCCATCTTGTTGAGCTGGTGCCACCTTCAGCCCCGCCATCCCCATTCCCACCCTATTCCATCTTTTCCACAAGGGAATTGTCCCCAGGAAGGTGACAGTGATGCTGTGGGAAGGTGACACCATGGGGAGGTGACACCACGGTGGTGGCACTGTCATCTCAATTTTGTTGAGCAGGTCCTCGTAGCTGACATGATGGTCGTTTTGCAGGAACTCCACCACAATCTTGCTCACGTAGATCTTCTCCTGCATAAGCATGAAGGTGGGTGCATACTCCTTGCTTGGCTCCATCAGGATGTAGTCAGGGAAGTCTGGGAACAGCTCCAGAATTGTAGGATTTTGGGAAAAAATGTGGGGTTAAGGGTGGGGGAGGGTGGAGCAAGGAGTGGGGAAAGGAATGAGGGAAAAGAGAATGGGAGGAGGGAAAAGGGAAAAGAAGACAAGACAAGAAAAAAGAAAAGAGAAAACAAAAGAAAAAAAAAGGAGGAAATGGAGAAAAAAAAAGGAAAAAGGATGAAAGAGGAGGAAAGAAGAGGAAGAAGGAAGGAGGAGAGAAGACAGAGAAAAGACGGAGAAAAGAGAGAAAAGACAGAGAAAAGTAAAAGAGGAAAGGAAAGAAAATGAAAGAAAAGAAAACCAGAAAAAGAGAAAAAAAGAGAAAAGGAAGAAAGAAAAAAAAAAAAAAAGAAAAAAAAAGGGGGAAAGGAGGAGAAAGGGAGAAGAAAGGATGAGGGAGAAAAAAGGGGGAAATGGCAAAATCCCTGAAACCCTCCCCACCAAAAAAAAAATCCAAAGAAAGTGCAAAATGGCCCAAAACCAACCCTGAAATTCCCCCAAACAACCCCAAAAGGCTCCCCAAAGCCCCTCTCCACCTGTGCCGAAGTAAATCAGCGCTTTCTCTCTGACGTCAAAGCCTGTAATCCACCAGGCATTGATGGGCCCCAACTTCTTGAATCTCGCCCCACCTGCCAAAGCCGAAAAAATCCAGACATTTCCTACCTGGGAATTCCAAAATTCCCTGGAATTCCAGGCGTTTCCTCACTGTCCAGGCAGGGGTTGTCACCGTAGATGGGTTTGACAACGTGAAGTTGTCTACAGTGAAGTAGAGCTCAATGTTCCTCCCAATGCACCTGGTGTCAAATGGACAGAGATGTCCCCTCTTGTTGTAGATGCTGCCGGGGGATGTGGAGGGCATGGGACGCAATTCCAGAGTGAATTCCAGAGGGAATCGCCCTGGGATCTCACTTGAAGGAGGTGACTTTGTGCTGGGGAAGGTCCTCATAGCTCTCGAAGCCATCCTCGTTGGCGTTGAACATGGCAAAGTGCTCATCCATCAGAATCTCTGGCTCCTCCAGCTGGATTTGGAAGGGAGGAAAACCAAAAAAAATGGGATTAACGGACATTCCTGCTTTTCCTGAGATTGGGAAAGGAGGGTTTAGATCCCTCACGGCATTACTGGGATCCCCTTGGAAGAATTTGAGGTCGAGGTCGTCCAGTCAAGGCATTTTAAGGGGGTGGTCTGCAGGAGAGGGGAGGGAGAGTCAGCTTTTCCCAAAATTATTTCTGAATTATTCCAGATTTTAGCAAAATCCGTGGCTTCCCACCAGAACCAGCCCCAGCTGTTTGATTTTGGGAAGCTGAACAGGCGGGAAGTGGGTGTGCTTTCCCATAGGATAATCCAACCTTTGGAATAATCAACTCATCCTAAAAACCTCCAAAATTCAGGTGTTTTAGGAATTAAGAAATCCCAAAAAAAGCTGGAATGAGGAGGGACTTTACTTAAGCAGAAGCAATGATTTTAACCTGAGGGATTTCATCCTTCATTTCCGATGTGGGAGAGAAAAATTAAATTCTGGGATGAGAATGGAGCAGTGATGTCATTGCTGTCATTGTCACCGTAACTGGGACGTGGCTCTGGCCGAGAACATTCCCCTTTTCCTCACCTATCTTTGGTTTCCATTTTCATCCTCTTCTCATCTTGATCCTGGAGAAAAAGGCAAAAAAATGGGAAAAGGAACAGGAAAACCCAATCCCAGCACAGGCAAAACCCAGTGAAATCTCCCCAGATGTCACAACAGACTAAAATCCTGGGAAATCACCCCAAAAATGACTCAAGACAGGTCTGGGATGCACCACTGACCTTCTCTTCCAGCTTCTCCTCCTCCTTCTCCATGTTCATCAGCTCTGGCTTCACCTCCCCGTTCACCTCCTCCAACTTCCATTTGTTGAATCTATGGGATCAACCCAGGATGGGTTTTTTGGGGAACAGGATGGCTTTGGGATTGTGGGATGAGGAAGAGGAGGGTGACCCTTCCCACTGACTGCTTGGACAGGAGGCTGAGGATAAACAGCTGCCAGCCAGAGCTGTGGGTGACGCAGGAGCTGGCAGGAGACTCTGTGGGAAAAGCAGGGAGATGGATCCCAAATCCCAATGGGAATTGCCTCATCCCAAGTCCAGGAGACACCCAAACCATCCCAAAGAGATTTCCATATCTGATCCCACCAGGATACAATGAGATGAGGAAACCCTAAAACTCTTCCTAAGGGGATCCCTGCTTTCAATCCTAAAGGGAATGGTAACACCCCAGGGCCAGGAGATCCCAAAAGCCCTCCCAAGGGAATCTCCATTCTCAATCCTAAAGAGAATTGCTGCACACCAAGGTGAGGAGACCCCAAAACCCTTCCCAAGCAAGGGGATCCCAGCTCTCTATCCCAATGGGAATTGCCAAACCCCAAAACCAGGACACCTCAAACCCCCTCCCAAGGAAATCCCCCTCTCCATCCCAATGGGAATTGCCACAGCCCAAACCCCTCCTTGAGTTTCCCTACAACCCCCCAAAATGCCCCTTTACACCCCGAAAAGAACCTGGAACCCCCAAATAGTTACTTTGGGCATCGCTGTTGATGGGCATCGCTCCTGTGGGATTTGCGTGGCCGCACACCAGGGATGGAGCAGGATGGGGACAAGGACACTGCAAGCTCCTTTTCCAGCTCCATGGTGCCACTCTCATCGCCAGCACACTCCAGTTTTCCCTAGTTCTGTTTGTTGCTAACACTGTAGTTGTTGTTGTTAATTTATCTTGTTAAACACACTAGTAAAGGACTGTTATTCCTACCCTCACATCTTTGCTTAGGATCCCTTTAATTTTAAAATTAAAACAATTCAGAGAGAGGGGGTTTCACCAGTCCAAGGGAAGCTTCTGGTTTTTGTTTTCCTAGCAGTCATGCCTGTCTTCCAAACTAAGACACTCGAAGAGCTCCTTGCGGCACAGACTGGCCTCAAGCTCACCGAGCTGCAGCTGCACCACAGAAGCTGTGGATGAGGCAGGCTCAGCTTCTCCTGGACACTCTCCTGGGAACATCAGGAACACTGTGGGGACATCAGGGACAGGGTGGGGACAGTGGGGGCAGGGTGGGGATATTGAGGGGAGGAACCCGTGGATGAGGCTCAGCTTCTCCTGGACACTCTCCTGGGGACATGGGAGACACCGTGGGTACAGTGTGGGGATACTGGGTACAGCAGGGACAAGGTGGGGACACCGGGGACAGGGTGGGGATATTTGGGGCATGAAGCCATGGATGAGGCTCAGCTTCTCCCGGATGCCCTCCTGGTGACATTGGGGACAGCATGGGGACACCAGGAATGGAGGAGACAGAGGGGACAGAGAGGAGGGAAGCAATGGAGATGACAGTGTGGGGAAAAAGTGATCGAGGGGTCAGAAGGGACAATGGGGGAACAGAGAGGACAGCGTGGGGACCCAGGGGACAGAGGACTGAGAGCACAGTGTGGGCACATTGTGGGGCACAGGGGAGCTTCCCATAGGGAGAACACGGGGCATGGAAGGGACATTTCCCATGGGGACAGAGGCAACAGAGGGGGACACAGGGTGTCCCAAGGTGACACTGGGGACATCCCAGGACTCACCTTCTCTCCCAGGTTCTCCTCATCCCAATCAAAGTCCTGCAGCTGGGGGGGGCAGAGCTGGGGGTCACCAGTGGGGGGACACACACCAAGGGAGGGGACAAAGGGACACTGCAGGTTGTCCAGAGGAGACACCAGACTCGGATTTGGCCAGGAATGTGGGAATTACAGGGGGGGGGGGGGGGGAAAGGGGCCCCCCTGTGACACCAGGAATGCTTCCAAAGGGAAGGGACCCCTCCGGTGCCACCAGCACCCCCTGGGAATGTCCATGAGGACTCCCGGGAACACTGGGATGAGGGTGGGGACCCTTCCATGGCTACCACCCAGGAATGTCCCAGTCCCTGTCATGATGTGGGGCTGAGACCCCTGGGATTGGGGTCAGGACTCTCAAGATTCAGGTCAGAACTCCTGGGATGGTGTCAGGACCCCTGGGATTGGGTTGGAACAGGGGTCATGACCCAGGTCAGAACCCCTCTGGTGCCATGGCCATCCCAATCCCACACCAGGATTTGGGATGGGACCCTCCTGGATGGCTCTTGTCTCCCAGAAGTGGCTCCTGTGCCCCAAGAGTGGCTCCTGTCCCCAGGCTCCCCGGGCTCACCCCTCTGTCCCTGTGTCACATCCCAGCACCGCTCTGGTGCCACCCCCACTTTCCTCTGCCCTTTTCCCATGGGATCTGGGGTGGGTGGGGGGTGTTGGTGTTTTGTGGAGCTCCCCAAGTGTTGAGACAGGCACGAGGACCCTAGGGACAGCACGGGCATTGTGCTGGAAGTGGGGGAGGGATTCGGCCCCCCCTCCTTCCTGCCCAGGCTGGGGGTTTTGTCGGACAGTGACAATTCCCACCAGATTGTCCCAAAATGTACCTCCCATCCCATCCCATCCCAAAAAACCCTGGGAAAGGGGACATGGGGTGGACAAAGGCAAAGGCACCTGGCCTGTGGGGCCAGGTGGGCACCCCAAAACTGGGGGAGGGGGCGTTGGAGATCCAGGGCAGGAGGATCCCCAAAATAAGGGGGGGGGGGGGGGGAGGGGGGGGGGGGGGAACTTTTTTTTTTTGGGGGGGGGGGGCGGGTCGGGGGGGGGGAGGGGGAGTTGGGGGGGGGTCTATCATTAGAGGGTGATGCTAGGATGAGGGTGACAATCTGGTCCTGAGAGTCAGGGTGGTGTTAGGAGAGTTTGGAGGGACTATCAGTGACATGGGGGAGGGTGTCAGTGACAGGGCTGAGGAGGTGTCAGTGCCATGGGGGTGACACAGCCAAGGCTGAGGGGTCTCAGTCCATTCTGGCGGCCCTAAACCCACCCTGGGCGGGCTCTGGGCACAGGCTGGCCCTGAGGGGCTCAGAGGGGCTGTGAGGGGCTGTGAGAGGCTGGGGAAGGTGTGGGGGTGTGGGATACACACTCCCGTCTCCCAGCCGGGACTCGCCGTCGGCGCAGCGCCGCGGGCAGCGGGAGCGGGGCGGGGGCCGTGCGGCGACGCGGGGCGGGCTCAGGGCCCCGTTCGGGGCCGCACTCGGGGCCGCCTCGGCGGGACCAGGAGTAGCTTCGCGGGGAAACGAGCCGCGGGAGCGGGGCGGCCCTGACCACCGCGCCGGGGGAGCCAGCGCGGACCATGCTGCCGCCGCGGAGGAGGACAGCGCGGGGCGGGGCGGTCCCCGCCACACCGGGGACCTGCGGGGACCGGGAGGGACGGGTATGTCAGGGAGGTACCGGAAGCGGCGGGAAACGGAGCGGTGAGGGGGGAGTGAGAGGTACCACTGAGGGGAGATGGGGGGAGGCGGGAGCTACCTCTGAGGGGAGATGGGAGATTCCACTGTGGGCGCAGCGGGACTGTGTGGGGCGTACCACTGTAAGGAAGCGTGGGGGGACACGAAGGTGAGCCGTACAACTGAGGAGACGTAGGGGGGAGACAGAATGTACCACTGAAGGGAGATGGGAGGTACCAATGTGGCCGCTTGGGGGGGAGGGGGAAAGGCCTCTCATCACAGGGCTGTACCACTTATAGGGATGGGGGGGGTGTCCCCATTTCATTCCTGGGTGACACCAGGGCGACCTCTGTCCCCTCAGGGATACCCCAGAGTGACACCCCGGACCACACCTGACCCCCCAGGGTGACACCAGCGTCCCCGCCAAGGACACCTAGGGAAATGTCCCCATTGTCAGCCTAGGAGACAACAGGGCCATGCCTGGGTGCCACCCAGTGTCCCCACTGTCACCCCAGGGATTCCCCACTGTCACCACAGACCCCTGGTGTCCCAGGTCACCTTTATTGTCCCCTTGGGAACACAACCCCCCTCAGTGTGGCCTTACTCCAAATCTGGGGTGAAGAGGGACATTTTGGGGTGTGGGAGGAGCCAGAGCTGCTTTAGTGACCCTAAAGACAGAGACAAGGTCCCAGAGTGTCCCCCAAAATGGATTTGGGGTCCCAAAAATGATCAAGGCATCCTAAAATCCTAAAACAGATTTGGGGGTCCCAAAATGTCCCCAAAAATGGATTTGGTACTCCTAAAATTCCAAACTACTCAAAAAAAAAAAAAAAAAAAAAAATCCTGATTTGGGGGTCCCAAAGTTCCAATGTGTTCCCAAAATCTATCCTGGGGATCCCAAAATGTCCCCAGAAATGGATTTGGGGGTCCCAAGGTTCCAAATTTACCCCCAAAAAATGATTTGGGGGTCCCAGAATGTCCCCAAAAGTGATCTGGGGTTCCCAAAGTGTCCCTAAAAGATTTGGGGATCCCAAAGTCCC
>JAGMWU010000255.1:0-25450 GCA_018697195.1 Certhia americana | reverse complement strand
AAAAAAAAAAAAAAAAAAAAAAAAAAAAAAAAAAAAAAAAAGCTGGGGGGTGGGGGTGTTTTGGATGTCCCCCTGATGTCCCCTCCATGTCCCTGATGTCCCCTCAGTTCACCAGGAGCACATTGTCCTGCACAGGAGCCCTGTGGGAACACAGTTTTGGGGTTTTTAGGGGATTTTGGGGGGAGCAGGGAGACCCCCTGCAGATCCCAAAAATCCCAAGAGGGGAGTGGGGACCCCAAAACCCGGGGGAGGGGCTGGATTTTGGGGTCATTTGGGGGCCAAATTTTGGGGTAATTTTCGGTCATTTGGGGTTGGATTTTAGGGTAATTTTGGGTCATTTGGGGCTGGATTTTGGGGTTATTTTGGGCCATTTGGGGCTGGATTTTGAGGTAATTTAGAGGTCCTTTAGGGCTGGATTTTGAGGTAAAATAGGGGTTATTTGGGGCTGGATTTTGGGGTCTTTTGGGGGTCATTCGGGGGGGGTTGATTTTGTGATCACGTGGGGCTGGATTTTGGAGTCACTTTGGGGTAATTTGGGGCTGGATTTCAGGGTCATTTAACGATCATTTGGGGCTGGATTTTGGGGTCATTTAGTGACCAGACTTCAGGACCATTTGGGAATGGGGCTAGATTTAGGAAGGAGGGAGTGGATTCTGGGGTAATTTTGGGATAATTTGGGATTGTCTCACACCCCCCACACCCCCCCCCCAGCACTGACCATGGCTGGAATCACCCCCCAAGTGACACCAAGGCCAAACCACGCAGGCCAAACCATCCCCTCCCTCGGGGTGACCCCAAACTCCCCAAACCTCCCGAAGCCCCCCCCCAAAATGCCCCGAAATGTGGGATTTGCAGACCGGCCACAGCAGCAGAGGGCGGAGCAGGAGGCAGAACTGTCCCGGCGGAACTTCCCTGATTTGGGGCTGTCCTGGCACTGCGCGATGAATGCCTGGAGCTGCGACACCGGCATGTCACCCTCGGACTGGTTCTGGGGACACAAAGGGGACACAGGTCAGGGGACACAGGACAGGTCAGGGACAGGGGCTGCAACACCGGGGGGGGGCTCACCCCCGGACTGGTTCTGAGGACACAGGAAAGGTGAAGGAAAAGTGAGAGGACAAGGGAAGATGTGGCCCGCAGACAAGGTGACAAAGTGACAGACAGGTGAGGTCACACACAGGTGATGTTGCACAGTTGGTGTCACATGCAGTTAATGGCACATACAGGCGAGAGAACACACACAGGTAATGGCACACACAGATGATGTCACACAGAAGTCGTGTCACACAGGTGACAGGTGACCCCCAGGTGAGGTCCCACCTGCCCTGCTCACCTTGATGGTGTCATAGGAGCCGGTGATGAGAGCAATGAAGAGGCTGAGCACCATGTAGATGAAGAGGGCACTGAAGGAGTACAGGTACACCTGGCTGAAGAGCCACACGAGTACCCCGCTCGGCCGCAGCGCCGTGAAGGTGGCAAACATGTCATCGCCATTGACCAGCGAGAAGAGACACTCAGACACCATGGACAGTGAGCGGAACTGGGGACAGGGACACCTGTGTCACACCTGTGTCACACCTGTGTCACCTGTAACACCTGTGTCACCCCCATGTCATCGTCACTGACCAGCTAGAAGAGACACTCAGACACCATGGACAGGGGGATTTGAGAATTCCCCAAGCTCCAAACCAGGGATTTGGGAATCCTCCAAGCCCAAACCTGGGACTTAGGACCACCCCAAACCCACCGTGACGTGGTGCAAGCCCAGCACAGGGATTCAGGAAGGAACCCAATCCCAAAACCAGGACTGGAGAACATCCCGACCCCCAAAACTGAAATCTGGGAATGTCCTGACCCCCAAAACCAGGACTTGGGAATCTCCCAAGCCCAGGATTTGGGAATCTCCCAAGGACTTGAGAATCTCCCAAAGTCCAGTTTTGGAATCCCCTGAGCCTAAACCCGGGATTTGTGAATCCCCCAATCCCAAACTGGGATTTGGGCCCCCCCCAGACCGACCCTGACATGGTGCAGGCCCAGCACAGGGATTTGGGAAGGAACCCAACCCCAAATCCAGGACTGCAGAATGTCCTGTCCCCCAAACCAAAAATTTAGCTATCCCCCAACTCCAAACCCCAAATTTGGTAATGTCCTGAACCCCAAAACTGAAATTTGGGAATGTCCCACCTGCATAACTGAAATTTGGCAATCCCCCAACCCCAAACACAAAATTTGGGAATCCCCCAAGCTCTAAACCCAAAATTTGTGAGCCCCCAAACCCTGGGATTTGGGAACCCCCCATACCCAAATTGGGATTTGTGCCTCTCCCCCAGACCCACCTTGACATGGTACAGGCCCAGCAGAGGGATTTGGGGAGGAACCCAACCCCAAATCCAGGACTGCAGAATGTCCTGAGCCACAAACCCAAAATTTGGCAATCCCCCAACCCCAAACACAAATGCCCCAAGCCCTAAGCCTGAAATTTGGGAGTCCCCCAACCCAACCCTGGGATTTGGGAACACCCCAAGCCCCAAAACGGGCTTTGGGGCCCCCCCAGCCCCACCTTGCCATGGTGTGGGCCCAGCACGATCCAGCCACAGAAGCAATACCCCAAATAAATCACGGCCACACAGCAGCAGAAGCGCAGCACATTGGGAAGCGCCACACGCAGTGTCACGATCAGGATCTGGGGCAAGAAATGGGGAAAATCCACGTATGGGGCAGGAAAAATGGGAATTATCCATGTGTGGGGCTGGAAAAATAGGACTTATTCACATGTGGGGATGGAAAAATGGGGATTTGGGGCAGGAAAATGGGAATTATCCACGTGTGGGGAGCATATCATATTGGGAAAGTGCCATGCGCAGCGTCACAATCAGGATCTGGGGAAAAAAATAGGGAAAATGGGAAAAAACGTAATTATCCATGTGTGGGGCAGGAAATTGGGAATTAGTCACGTGTAGGGAGCGCGTCAGGTTGGGAAGCGCCATGCGCAGCATCACAATCAGGATCTGGGACAAAAACTGGGGAAAACGTAAAAAACACAGATTATGTTGGGCAGGAAAAATGGGGATTTGGGGCAGGAAAATGGGAATTATCCATGTGTGGGGCAGGAAAAATGGTGATTGTCCCCAGCCATGGTGGGAAAATGGGAATTGTTCTCACTCCGACTGTCACAAAGAGGATTTTGGGCAGGAAAAATGGGGTTTAACCCTATCCCTGTCCCCTGGTGACACCCCAACCCCCAGGTGACACTCCTGTCCCTGTCACTGATGTTGCACTTCTGGAAGAAGGTCAGGGAGCAGAAAATGCCAGCCCTGTGAGGTCCCTCTTCCTGTCCCTGTCTCCGTGTGACATTCCTGTCCCCCCAGGTGCCAACACTGTCCCCAGGTGACACTGGTGTCACTCACGTTGTACTTCTGGAAGAAGGTCAGATACCGGATCACCCCAACCCACACCAGCAGCGTTGATGTCCCCAGCAGGATGCTGCACACGTCATACCCCGAGAAGTTCTGCAGGGACACGGGGACAGTGCCACCACCATGTCCCCAGGGCTGTCCCCAACCCAAGCACAATGCTGGGGACACCACCCAGCCCTGAGAGAGGACAGAGGGGGACAGAGGGGCTCCCAGGTGGCACTTGGGGGTGGGGGCTGTGGGGACACTCAGGACATTGTCACCATGACAGTGCCAGCACCCAGGGGCGGCACTGTCCCCTCCTGGGGCACTCCAGCAACACCCAGGACATTGTCCCCAGGGCTCTACTGGCACCCAGAGGTAACAATGTTCACCAAGGGGTGGCAATGTTCCCTTCCCGTGGGGGTGGTGGCAGTGTCCCCTTACAGAGTTCCATGACCCCAGAACATTGTCCCCTCCCACTGTCCCGCCAGGGGTGGTGACAATGTCCCCACCCATTGTCCCTCTGGGGGTGGGGCAGTATCAATGTCCCCTCCCATTGTCTCCAGGGTGTCACTGTCCCAGAGGGTGGTGACCTTGGCCTCGATGCCGATCTTAAGGACAGTGCCCAGCACAGTGAGGACATCACTGGTGACGAGCAGCAGGTACCACCCATTGAGGAACTCCAGACGATCCGACAGTGCCAGGGCCTGGCCACGGTGCTGCAGGAACCGGGCAAAGTCCTGCAGGGGACACAGGGATTGTCACTGTCACTGTCATTGTCACTGTGTCACTGTGTCACTATCACAGTGTGGCCATGGCACCACAGGAACCGTGAGAACTCCTGTGGGGACACTGTTGTTGTCACCTCACAGTGCCAGCACACAGCCACAGTGCCACAGAAACTGAGCAAAGTCCTGGGGGACACCAGTACTGACACTGGCACTGTGTCACTGGCACTGTGTCACTGTCATTGTCACTGTCACCTCACAGGGACATGCTGCAGGAACTGGCTGAACTCCTGTGGGGATGGAGGGACACCAGGATTGTTCCCTCACCGGAGTGGCATCAACTCCCACCATGTCCCACCACCTCTGCTCAATCCCATTATCCCATTATCCCATTATCCCATCCCATCCCCCATCAATCCCCCAAACTCCACAAACCCTTTGCAGGAGCAGCCCACGGGCGATGGAGCGGGCGCAGAGCACCAGGGACAGCGAGCACACGGCTGTCACCAGGATGTCAAAGGACAGGCGCAGGGAATTGTCCCCTGTGGGGACACCCAGGGGTCACTGTCACCTCCCAGGGACAGGAGACACTATTGTGTCACCTCTTCTGGGCAGCAAGGGGTGGTGACTCTCCCAGGGACGCCCCACAGCTCACTGTCACCCACTGTCACCCGTTGTCACCTCTGCTGGGCAGTGAGGGGTGGTGGCACTCCCGGATGGCTGTGTGGGTGTCCAGGCGGATCCGCACTCGCCCGCTGTGGGCGTGGTTGTCAAACGTGACCTGGGGACACGGGGCAGCATTGTCATTGTCCTGTTACTATCATTGTTATTGTCATTGTCCTTGTCACTGTCATTATCGCCATCTCTGTAGTTATCATTGTGACTGTCGTCATTGTCACTGTCATTGCTCCTGTCACCATCATTGTCGCTGCCAATGCCACTGTAGCTGTCATTGTTATCATCACTGTCACTGTTACTGTCATTGTCACCTTACTATCACCGTCACTGTCACTGTTACAATCAGTCACTATCATTGTCACCATCTCTGTCATTGTCATCATCACCAGCATTGTCACCAGCGTTGTCACCATCACTATCACTACATTGTTGCTGTCATTGTCGCCATCACTGTCACAGCACTTGTTGGCCCGCAGAGGGACAGTCAAGGGACAGAGGGACAATCAAGAGGGACACAAGTGGGTGTGAGTGAGTGGGACACCAGGAGGGACATGAGGGGCACAAAACGGACATGAGAGGATACAAGGACACTCAGAGGACACTGGGGACACTCAGGGGTCACCAGGGGACACTTGGGACACTCATGGTGACACTTTGGTATATTTGAGGATACTCAGGGGAAACTCAGGAAACACTCTGGGATATTTGGGGACACTGGGAATGTGCAGGAGACACTCGAAGACACTCGGGAAACTTTAGGATATTTGAGGACACTCAGGAGACACTGGGGACTCTTAGGAACACTCACGGTGACACTGAAGGTGTAGCAGTCAGGGATTTCGTGGTTCAGCAGTGTTTGGATGTTGATGGCCTTGAGCTGGAACTCCACGGTGACATTGATCAGCCTGAGGCGACAAAAAACACCCCAGGAGGCCCCAGAATTAAAAAAAAAAAACAAAACACTGTGAGGCCCCAAAATCCAAAAAAACCCTGTGAGACCCCAAAATCCCAGGAAAAAGGGAAAAAGTTCATCTCAAAATCCCCCCCCCAAAAAAGGGGAAAATTCTGCCCCACAATCCCCCAAAAAACAACAGTAAAGGAGACAAATCTACCCCAAATTCTAAAAAAACCCCCTGTGAGTTCCCAAAGTCCCCAAAGATCCCGCAGAGAAGGAAAAATTCCACCCCAAGATTCCCCAAAAATGAAAACCCCATGCCAAAATCCCAAAAATCCTATGGGGATGGAAAAATTTCACTTGAAATCGCCCCCAAAAAACCCTAGGAGTTCCCAAAATCCCCCTAAAAAAAACAGAAAAGGAAAAATTCTGTCCTGAAATCCCCAAAAAAACAACAGGAAATGGAAAATTTAGTCATGAAATCCCAAAAGAAAATCTTTGGAAAATTTCACCCAAAACTCCCAAAAAACAAGGGAAAGGAAAAATTCCGCCCCAAAATCCCACACA
This sequence comes from Certhia americana, assembly GCA_018697195.1. Taxonomy (NCBI): domain Eukaryota; kingdom Metazoa; phylum Chordata; class Aves; order Passeriformes; family Certhiidae; genus Certhia; species Certhia americana. The sequence goes on along the minus strand of JAGMWU010000255.1, from coordinate 19,187 downwards.
GGAATTTGGGAAAAATGAATGCAAATCCCACACTGGGATTTTAGGGATGGGAAATGCTTCTGGGTGGGATTTTTTTGAATTTTGGGGTTTTCTGGGATTTACCTGTGGAATTGGAGGGTGAAGTTGCTGTCAGTGCTGTCCAGCACTGGCAGATGGAGGTCCCCGGGGTGCAGCTCCAGGCACTCTGTGGGGTCAGGATTGGGGTTGGGGAATGCCAGGAGCTCAAAGCCTTGGGACTTCCCAAACCCCAAATATGAATCGCATTTGCCACAGGACCATTCCGAATGCTCCAGGACCACCCCAAATCCCAAACCCCGAATCCCAACTCACAAACACCCAGGACCATCCCAAATCCTAAGTCCCAAACCCCTTGGGACCATCCCAAACCCCAACTCCCAAACCCCAACCCCCTTGGGACCATCCCAAACCCCAACTCCCAAACCCCAGCTCCCAAATCCCAGCTCCCAAATCCCAGCTCCCAAACCCCAAATCCCAGCCTCAACCCCAACTCCCAATTCCCAAATTCCAAATTCCAACTCTCAAAACCCTTGGGACCGTCCCAAACCCCAAATCCCAACCTCAACTCCCCAAACCCAAACGCCGAGTGTGCCCACGGGTGACGACGCTGGGGTCGATGTTGAAGGTGTCGTTGCTGGGGTCGATGTCCCCCCTGTGGAAGAAGCGCTGGCATAGCCGCAGCCCGGTGCCACTGTAGGCGTAGCGGCCCAGGGTCTCATTGGGGACAGCCAGGTACTGTGGGGACAGGGACACGGGGCTGGGGGTGGCACTGGGGCACCTCAATGTCCCCAAACATCTCCATGGCCCCACAATATCTCCAGGACCCCAAAACATCCCTATGGCCCCAAAACATCTCTACGACCCCAAAACATCTCCATGTCCCCACCCATAGCCGTGGTGGTCAAAGGTCTTGGTGGGGACAGCCAGGTACCCTGGGGACAGGGACATGGGGCACCTGTGTCCCCAAACCACCCCATGGCCCCAACCCTTCCCGACACCCCTGTGCCACCTTCTTGAGGGAATAGGCCACGTGCTCCAGGAAGTCCCCGTGTCCCAAACCCCTCCTGATGTCCCCAACCCCCCTGATGTCACCAAATCCTTCACGTTGTCCCCAATCCCTCCCTGTGCCACCTTCTCGAGGACGAAGGCCAGGTGCTCCAGGAGGTCCCCACGGGTGTAGATGGCCTGGGTGTCATCAGCACCATCCTCATAGCCCTTGAGGAACAGGTGCTTGAAGGCCACCGTGTTGTCCTCCTTGAAGGCCACCACCAGCTGGTTACTGAGCCCGAACAGGATCAGCTGAGGACAAAGACCACCACCTCTGTCACCACCTGTCACATCATGGTGACAATGCTGTGTTTTGTCCCGACGTGGTGCCACAGCTTGGGGACAAAGGCCACCGTGGTCAGGCTCTGTCCCATCCCAGTGACACCACCACGTTTCATCCCAAAACACGGTCACCTATGGTTGGGGACAAAGGCCACCACTGCCATCAGGCCCCATCCCATCATGGTGACGCTACCATGCTTTGTCCCAGGACACTCCAGCATCCTTTTCTAAGTGTCCCCATGTCCCTGGCATCTCTTCCCCAACGTCCCCATGCACCCCCTCCCCACTGTTCCAGCCCCTTGTGCTGCTATCCCCAGTGTCCCCATGTCCCTCATGCTGCCATCCCTGCCTGACATCATCTCTGTCCCAGCCTGCTGTCCCTGCTGTTACCACGCCCTGTGCCCCCTCCCTGGTGTCCCAGCCCGCTGTCCCTGACATTATCACCTGCACCGTGACAAGGACGATCTTGGCGAGCTGCAGCACGAGCTTCACGGGCCGCCTGCCGCGGGCCCGGTATTTGTCACAGGGGCTCATGAAGAAATACTTGAGGCGGCGCCGCAGCTCCTCCTCCTCCTCATCTTCCTCCTCCTCCGGTACCGGCGCCGAGGCCGTGCCGTACCCGGGGCCGTGGCTCAGCAGCCGCTCGGTCTCTGGGGACACACCCGCCGCTGTCACCCTCAGTCCGGTGTCCCCCCCCGGTCGGTGGCAGCCCCTGGTCTGTGTCACTCTCAGCCTGGCGTCCCCCCTGCACCGCTGTCCCCCCTGCTCGCTGTCAGCCCCTCAGCCCGCTGTTCCCCTCAGCCCGGTGTCACCCTGTCCCTGTGTCACCCCGTCCCCGTTCCGGTGTCCCCCCTGCTCGCTGAACCCCTTGCCCGGTGCACAGTGTCCCCTGTACACGTTAACCCCCCTGGCCTGGTCCCCACTGTCCCCTCCCCCCCGCAGGGCTCCTGGTACTCTCTGTCCCCATGTACCTTTTGTCCCGTTCCCATCCCTGCCCCGTTCCCATTCCCGGCCCCTGCCCCCCTCACCGGACGCCGCCGCCATCGCTCCCGCCCCCCCCCCCCCCCCTCACGTGACCCAGGAAACCCCGCGCTGCTCCCTCCCACCAATCCCAGCGCGCGATCGCTCCTGTATTTACATAACCACGCCCTTCGGGCTGGCTCCGCCCACCGCCGGCTGCAGCCGCGTCCGGGCGTTGTCTCCTCCCAGTTCGCTCCCAGTGCTCCCCCAGTAAGAGCGGCAGCGGGAGGGAAAGCACTCCTTAGTTCCTTCTTGCTGCTCTCAGGATCGCTCACGGTGCTCTCCCTGTCGTCCTAGTACTCCCAGGATCATATTCAGTACCGCGGGGGGAAGCACTGATTTAGAACCCCCCCAAAACAGAGCCCGACTGCTTTTGGGTTGTCGGCACCGCCCAGGTCGGGCTGGGAGCGGAGGAGGAGCGGGAGAAAGAGGAGGAACAGGGATAAGAAGGACAGAGCAGGAGTAAGAGTACTGAGAGAGGAGGACGAGGAGCGGGAGGAAGAATACAGATAGAGGAAGAGGAATTAGAGTAGTGGGAAGAAGAAGAGAAGCAGGAGGAGGGATGAAGGAGGAGGAAAAAGAAAGGGAAAGAAAAGAGCTGGATGAAGAACAGAAGCAGGAGGAGGAGGAACAGAGGAGAGACAGAGGAGGAAAAGGAAGAGGAGCCGGGAGGAAGAAGAACTGCAGCAGCAGCAGAACCACGCAGTTCCCCCACCTGCCCTCTCAGGCTGCAGCTACCCCGGTTCCAGCAGCATTGCCCCCCCTGGAACCCACAGGTGAGCAGGGAGGGCGAGCTCATCCCAAATCCATCAGGAGGGTCTCTGGGAGGGTTTTTTGTGGGGCATGGGATGTTTGGATCTTGTGGGGCCCCAAAGCAGAGCCAGAAATCGTCCAGTACCAGTGGAGAGGGGGGCAATATCAGGTTTGGGGATCCCCAGCAGAGCCAGGGGGAAATGCAGGAGCCCCGGAGTGGGGAGAGTGCAAAGGGGTGATGCCAGAGCTGGGGGACCCCTGGCAGCCTGGAGGGATGGGGGAGGCAAAACATCAGTGCCCCCTGAGCTGAAAGGGGCACTGACTTCTCCAGCTGCACTTGGCCAGCAGGACCAGCAAACCCAACAGTTCAGCCCTTGTTCCCCTCCCAAACCAAGATTTCCAATTCCCAAACCTTGGCCCGATGGAAGAGGAGGAGGCTTCGAGGAAGAGGAAGATAGCGTGGGAGCCCCAGGCAGGTGAGGAGGAAGTCACTGCCCCTTTCCCCCTTTCTCCTGCTCCATCTCCTCGCCCAGCATGGCCCCCCGGCTGCAGGACAATCCCACAGCCAACTCCATCCTGCTGGGGACGCATTGGGGGAGATCTCCTTCCTATTCCTTTTGGCATGGAGGCAAATCCCATCCTCTCTTTGTCCTTCCTCCCCCAGACAAGGAGCTGAGGATGGAGCCCATGGAGGACAAATCCCCGCGGCAGAGCCTCGTGAAAGAGGCCATTTGGAGTGGCTCCATGGCACAGGAATCCAATGGGAAGGAAAAGCCACGGAGATCCCACACAAGAAGGGGCTGCAAATGCAGATCACAGAGATATGAGGAGGAAAGACCCACCCTGAGCCAGGGAGTTGGCTGGAGCTTGGAGCTGAGGGTCAATGAGCAGCTTCAGGATGGGGAGAAGCCCCACAAGTGCTTGGAATGTGGGAAGAGCTTCAGCAAGAGATCTATTCTGGTTGTCCACCAGAGGAGCCACACTGGGGAGAGGCCCTACAAGTGTGAGCAGTGTGGGAAGACCTTCAAGACATGCTCCAATCTCCTCCAGCATCAGCTGACCCACACCGGGGAAAGGCCCTACAAGTGTCTTGAGTGTGGGAAGAGGTTTCGGAGCAGCTCCCATCTCCTCTTCCATCAGCAGATTCACACAGATGAGAGGCCCTTCTGCTGCACCGACTGCGGGAAGGGCTTCAGGCAAAACTCCCACCTCATCTCCCACCGCCGCATCCACACTGGGGAGAGGCCCTACAAGTGCCCTGAGTGTGGGAAGAGCTTCATCCATTGTACCAGCCTGATTACTCACCAGAGGAGCCATACGGGGGAACGGCCCTTCGAATGTGGGGAGTGTGGGAAGAGTTTCAGCAAGAGATCCCATCTGATCCGCCACCAGCTGACCCACACTGGGGAGAGGCCCTATGATTGTGAGGAATGCGGGAAGAGGTTTCAGAGCAGCTCCGATCTCCTCAGGCACCAGCGGATTCACACTGGGGAGAGACCCTTCCGCTGCCCCGACTGTGGGAAGGGCTTCAGGGAGAACTCCAAGCTCGTCATCCACCAGCGCATCCACACTGGGGAGAGGCCCTACGAGTGTCCCCAGTGTGGGAAGAGGTTTCAGACTAGCTCCCATCTCCTCCTACATCAGCGGATTCACACAGAGGAAAGGCCCTTCTGCTGCCCTGACTGCGGGAAGGGCTTCAGGCAAAACTCCCACCTCATCTTCCACCGGTGCCTTCATACTGGGGAGAGGCCCTATGAGTGTGATAAATGCAGGAAGAGGTTTCTGACCAGCTCCAATCTCCTCACACACCAGCGGATTCACACAGAGGAGAGGCCCTTCCGCTGCCTCGACTGCAGGAAGGGCTTCAGGCAAAACTCCACCCTCACTGTCCACCGGCGCATCCACATCAGGGAGAGGCCCTACGAGTGTCCCCAGTGTGGGAAGAGATTCTCAGACAGCTCAGCCTTGACCCGACACCAATGGAGTCAGCACTGAGGGAAGCCCTGGGAGTGCCCTGAGTGTGGGAAGAGCTTCGTGCTCTGCTCCAGCTCCATCGCCCATGGGAGGATCTGCGTTGGATGATCCCCAGTGACCCCCGTTGGGCAGAGCCCTGGTGATCCGTGGTGCCAGTGATCTGTGGTGGGAAGACACCAGGTGGAAGGCTGGGGGCCTCCATATCTTCCTGGCTCCCCATGGCCTCAATTTTGTTTACATTTCCCTTTGTCTTTTAAAAACCCCCAAAACTGGGATAAAAATAAAAATGTTGAACTGAGATGTGGATGGCGACATGGGGGGGGGGGGGGGGGGGGGGGGGGGGGGGGGGGGGGCGGATCTTCCAGGGTATGTGGGGGATGCTGGGTTCAAGGGAGTTGAGGGTTCCTGGGAGGGCCTTGGGGCTTGCTGAGGGCTTTGGGGAGCCCAGGCCGAGCGGCTGCGGCTGCGCTGGGAGAGCCTGGCGGAGGTTGTGGGGCAGCTGCTCAAGGACCCCCTGCCCTGGAACTATCCCCATTTACCCCTGTCCCAGTTTCCGGTGTTTCCTGTCCAAGGTAACCCTCTCCCCTCTCTCACCCCCCTGGCCTCCCGCATGTTCCCATGTCACTCCACTCCTGGCCCTGTCCTGCTCTTATCCCTGTCCAGGTCCCATTCCTGGTCTCATTCCCTGTCCCAGTCCCATACTCTCTGTCTGGCATCCGTTCCCATATTCCCAGTCCCATATACCTTGCCCAGTTCCCAGTCTCATATTCCCAATCTCCCTTCCGTTTCCGTAGTTCCATTTCTGTGTTTCCTGTTGTCTCAGGGTGACTTTGTGATGCTTGTATCCCCAGTCGTCTCTTCTGGTTCTGCTGGAGATTGAGTTCTGCCCCTTTATGCCTGGATCTGAAAGCTAAGGGGTAGAAAAGTGCAGAGTTTGTTATCAGAAACTGCACTTGCTCCCCCACATCCTTCTCCCGACTCTCCTGTCTACAGCACACACAGACAGCGAAAGATAGCTTTCCTTGACTTTTAGTTAATTTTTAGATAGCTAAAGCAAAAAAGTTCCCCAAACTATGGTTTTTCTTAGACCCATTCCAACCTGCTCTAGACTAAAAGCCCAGGAAAACTCACAAACCTCACCTCTGTGGCCCACTGGGCCGGAGATGCTGAATTCCAGCGCCAGAAGGACTGATAAGAGACTGAACAAGCCAACCTACACTTCACAAAAAAAGTGTAAATTCATAAATTTGCCATCTCTTCACAAAAAAACAGCGAGAAGTTTTATTGTTTAATGTTATTAAATTTTTATAGTTGTAAGTGCTTTGCTTCTTAAATAGAGGTTTTTTCCCACTTTTCTAAAAAAAAATCTTTTCCCAAACCAATTTAAAAAAGCGGTGCTTAAATCTTCTTCCTAAAAAGTGTCCTCCCAAATAAAAAATTGATTAAGAATTAGAATTGAAGGGATAAAAGTAATATGAAGGGATGTGATAAAGGGACCATATGGAATGCTTAACATCCTCTATATGTGCAAAAGGCACGTTTGCAGGAAGAATGGACAAAAGCAGGATGAAGAAACAAAGCTCTGTGGAAAAAGGCAAGCCCCCCAGACCCCTGAGCCAGCAAGAAAAACAGGATAGAGGTCTGGAATATGGCCAAGAGACTAAGGCGCAGGCTCCGGAGACAAAGGTAAGAAGTTCAAGAGATTGTAAGCCTCCCTCCGTGACCACCACGACCTCTGAATTGAGGAGGACGACCCCTGAGTTGAGGAGGATGCATTCGCAGACTGACAGAAGGCTAATTGCCATACGAAACGAGGCAAGGAAGGTTAGGAGATGAATATGTATTAGGTTATTGTGTAATTCCTGGGTTGTAAAAGATAAAAAGCGGGACTCGAACCTCTGAAGGTGTGCATGTTTTCGGAGGAGAGATCCCCCATGCACCTCAGCTGAATAAATACATACCTACTTTACAATTTATCACGAGTTGTGGAGTGTCTGTCTGCCCATCATTTTGGTGAGCCAGCCAGGGGGTCTCTGTGCATTACAGGGTGCAGCCTGCGGCGGACTCCCGAAGCGCGCTCCTGGGATTTCCCTGGAAGGACTCCGAACCCAGCTCGCTCACCGTAGGGGGCAGATAACGACCTGTTGGCACTGCGGGCTAAACGGTATGTATTAAATATCAGGGAAAAGAGAAAAGGCTGTTGGTAAGCCATGGAGAGACGACTCCCGCACAACAAAGCCTCGGTGAGCTTGCAAGCAGCCGGGTAAGGCAGGCCGGAGGAAGGAAGGGATGGATCCCGGCCGGTAGCGCGGCCGACGGAGGGGGGGTTTCGGTGGCTGAAAGGGCACCCTGCTAGTGGCCCTGGGGTGGGCTGAGAGAATCCCTGGTTTTGCTGCTGTTTTGTGTGATTGTGAGTCCGGACATATTAGTAGTGTGAGAGTGTGAGCGAATGAGACGTGCCTTCTGGCACGGGGCGAAAGTGGCGCTCTGTCCGCGTTTCTGACCCTGGGTGACTAGGACAGCTGGAGAAAAACAAAGCAAATGGAATGTGTGAAAGGCGTAAGTGTCTTCTCTTACGTCTAAAACCCTTCTAATGGTTATTGTGTATTTTTGTGATGATATTGCCCTCCTGTGTCAGAAGTTATAATTGTAATGACTTGGTAACTTTTGGCTTTCTCTTTTTGTGGGATAACACTGCCCTCCTGTGTCAGAAGTTATAATCGCGACGAATCGGTGGGTTTAGCTTGTGTTAGTTGTGCTGTTTATAATTGTTATAACAAGTAGCTGCTGTTGAAAGCGGCTGAGGCTCGTGTCCGAGCCAAAGGGGCCCGGCCATCTAGGCAGGCTCTTCGTAGATGGTTCCAGCTTGAACCAGATGAGTATTTGAGTGGGGGTAAAGTTGGACCTTTATAAGGTGAGAAGACGGAAGGGAAGACTGTATGTTTTTAGGAGAATCATACTCGAGTCTGACAACAATTATCTGGCTTTTGACTGGGAATCTCGATATGGGAACCGAGAAGAGCACGGAGGTACCTAAAGCCAGCCCAGTAGGGTGTGTCTTAGCCCACTGGAAAGAAATTGTGAGCACTGGAGGGACTGAAAACAAGAAAAGCTTAATCAAATATTGCTTACACTGTACTGCCATTGCCATTGTACTGCCTAGGTGATGGAGAAAGGTGGTCCCCTATTGGCACATTAGATTACAATACCCTACTACAATTAATGCCCTTCCTCAGATTTGAGTTGCGAGGGCAAGTGGATGGAGGTCTCATACTGTGATATATTTTTCTTCCTCCAAAATAATCATGAATGGCAAAGAGATTGTGGTATCAAAGCCTCCTCTGATCCTTTGGTATTGGCTCTTGAAAAGGAAAATAAGGGTAATAAAGGAAAGCTCAAGAAGTGCTACTCTGCCTGTTCTATTAATGAAAGATATGTTTGATCAAATAAGATCTATCAGGCAACTCAGAAGCAGGAACAGAACCTAACTGATTCACTCAGCTCTCCCTTTGAGAGACAGGAAGAGGAAGAGGAAGAGGGGGGCCTGGAAGTTCCATTTCCCCCTCCTCCTGCTTCAGATAGCATTAAAGGAGCATCAGCTCCAATACCCCCAGGCAGCCCTGTTGCCTCCCAAACTAGAAGGCAAGTATTACAAGCACCCCTACGAGAAGCAGTGGGACCTGATGGCCCGGTGATAGTTAAAGTACCCTTTTCCACTATTGACCTAGAGGCATGGGAGAAAGTCGCATGGAATTAACAAAGCGACCAGGTAACCACTGCTAAATGTTTGAGATATATGATGAAACAACACAATCCCGATTAGAGTGATATACAATTATTATTGGATGCATTTACTGAAACAGAAAAACAATTGGTTTTGAAAACAGCAGGGGACCTAGCAGAGGCCCATTGCAAGGCACTACAAGAGGATGTAAAGCAACGCTTCCCTCTGCAAGAGTCAAACTGGGAGGTAAACTGGTTGAGTGAAAGGGAAAAGTTACAAAGCTACCAGGAGTGGATAGCCATGGGAGTAGAAAAAGCTATACCTAAGACTATAAATTGGACGGGTTTATATGCAAAAAACTAGGATCCTTCTGAATTCCTGGATCATCTGAGGGACACTGCGAAAGCACACACCACTGGATCTGGGGTCTGAAGTAGGGATACAGTCAATTTATTTCTGGAACAATCCACAGGGGACATTAATCAAAAACTGCAAAAACTCTGGGGGGGTAGATGGGCAGAACTTAGAAACCCTGTTAGAAGTAGCATGGAGGGTCTTTAGCAATCAAGAAGAGAGATATAAGCAGGGAATGAGAAGGCTTGTGGCTGTGGTACAGCAGGAAGGGAAAGGAGGACATGGACGGGAACATGGACGTGAACCATCTAAATGGGGTCCACCCCAACTGGGCAAGAACCAATGTGCTAACTGTGAAAACTCTGGCCACTGGAAAAATGATTGTCCAGAATGGAATCGAGTTGGCCAAAGGACAATAGGAAAAGAGGGGGTGGTTGCAAATATGCAAAGAAATTGAGGGGGACCGTGGGAGTCTACCCCAGCTGACCCACTGGTTATAAAATTGAAGCTGGGAGAAAAGGAAAAGAGAACTGAAATTCCTGGTTGATACTGGAGCAACATATTCACTTCTAAATAAGGCCTTGATGCTAGTGAGTGATGATTTTGTAGTGGTAAATCTGGCAACTGGTCAATCTGAAAATGCATACTTTTGCAAAACAGTAAAATATAAACTGGGCAAACAGTGGGGCATTCACAAATTCTTATACATGCCAAATTCCCTGGAAGCACTTCTGGGGAGAGATTTATTAGCACAAGCAAAGATTTCATTTAAAGATGGGGAAGTTACTCTGGAGGTAATCAATTAGCAGTATATGGAAATATTGAGTTTAATATTAACAACCACGAGCTGAAAAAGAAATTGAAACTGAAGATGAATTACTAAATCGGGTGTTTGCTGGTGTGAAACGTCCCACATCATGGGCTTCTGATGTGCCAGGGAGAGCAAAGAATGCTCCTCCCATACAAATTAAGCTTAAGGAGGGAAAACAGCCAGTTAGGATTAAGCAATATGCCTTGAAGAAGACAGAGGAGGAATCAGTCCAGTGATTGAGAACTTTTTACTGCTGGGATTTCTAAAGGACTGTCAATATGATTTTTATACCCCCATTCTACCTGTCCAGAAACCAGATGGGTCATAGCAGTTAGTGCAAGACTTGCAGGCTGTGAATAAGATAACTGAGGACATTTACCCTGTGGTGGCAAAATCATATACATTGTTAACGTGTTTAATGCCAGAGCTAACTTGGTTTACCATTTTAGATTTAAAAGACACCTTCTTTTGCCTTCCTATCCATGAAGCTAGTCAGAAAATTTTTGCATTTGAATGGGAAAACCCTAGAAGACTTACCCACCAACGAAGACAACCAACAAGTGATGGCAGCATGGTGAAGTCAGAGGAAAAAGAAAATTTTCCCAGCATCGTTCCCTGCTGCCTCATTGTCAACAGATATTTTGCCCATTAACCACTCAATGTTAACAGTTTCACTTTTTTCCTATTACCCTTTTCTTCCATGCCCTTTCCTTGAAATCCCTTACTCCACCACCTTTTTTCTTTTCCGATAGTTTTTTATTTATAAAAATGGGAGCATGTGTTGATGGTTGAGGCGAGAAGGGAAGAGAGTTGTTTGAGTCGTGTTTTTATTCATTTGCTTTCACATTCGAGAAACTCAATTCTATCATTCCTGAGATTACAGCCCTATACCCTGAAGAAGACAATAACATGTATCCCAAGCTGTATCCCAAGCTGTGGATGTGTTCCATGATCCTTGCAGCAACAACAGCGTGGATACTCCAGCAACCGACACAAAAAGAATAGGTCACACTGGGAAAGCCCCTTTGGCAAGACAGCTTGTGCATGTCCATGGGCAGTGTGGGAGATCCTTTGTCCACATGCCTGGTAGGAATACCTCTCAACATGGACAAGGGTCCACTTTCAGGTAAAGGACCTGACTTGGTGGACTCCTGGGATAGGTGGACAATCACCTTGCCACAGGCACCAGAAGAATTAGATCTGCTGGGGTCCTCAGTAGCTGCCCAATGCATTAAATTCAATTATAAAAGACTGTTAGAACGACCATACAATTATCTAAAAAGAGTAACACCTATCAAAAAGGAATATGCGGAAATATGGTGTAATTACACTCTATCTTGGTCCTCAACCCATCCCAAAGTGCTTCCCTGGGGAGTGATTTTTATCTGCAGGGATGAAGCACGAAATGTAATCCCATCTCAACTCCTAGGAGGACCCTGCTACCTTGGCTGGCTTTCTGAGTTAAAAGATTTAGGATTTAGAAATGTAGCCAGCAAAGATGTAAGCAACACATCAAATAGCAGGACCTAGTGTAATAATAATGGGGTCAAAGAAGAAGCTAAGGGTTTAATTATTAATACATAGGTATAGAACAAGACAATCTATCATATTTCACACTTAGCATTGTAAGAAATCAGAAAACCAAGACTTTCAATACTTGGAGCCAAGAAAAAAAGCCAGGACCATAATCAAAAGGTCACAAAGACCTGGCAACAGGACAAATTTGTGAGGAAGACAACTTTACTTCATCCCATGAACCACTGACTCAATTCAAAAAGGATCACTGCCTCAATTAAAAAGAGGACTGCACAGTCGCAAAGGACATCCAACTAATTTCAATACAAGGTGAAGATAGGTACTGCATATGTATAGACATGTTATATGATTTTATGAATATGTATGGTTTTTGGAAATATATAGAAAACTGATGATTTGTGAATTCAGCACATGTCTTTGGGACACAAGTCCTCTGTGCTCCAGTACTGAATAAACGTACAAATCTTTCAACCTCAAATGAGTTGAAAGGTTTTTTGTCCGTCTGGCATATGGACACTAAATAACCTTTAGTGCATCGCTACTACCCTCACCCCAAACATAACTCTAATTAAAGACTGGAGTATTGGAATTCCCAATACTGCAGATGGGACGTGCCTCAGCTCATCTGGCCTTGCTGCTGAACCAAATAGCAACTGTGGTGTTTTACCCCAGAGATACCTTTGGCTCTAGCTGTACACTGCAGCTGGGCACATGGAGACAAGTCCAGACTTGCCGGGGCTGTTCAGGTTTCCCTCTAATGGAGAAGCTTTAAGGCGGTAGTGAAGGAAGGAGTCGGTTCTGATGGAGGGTTTTAATCCAGTTTTTATTCTGGCACACAGGCCTCTGAATCCAGCAACTCCTCTATCAGAACCTATCAGAACTGTGATAAACAAAATTCCCTGTTTGTTCTTATTCAGTAAGAGTTAGTTGTTAATGTTGTGGTTATTTGTTACCAATCATTGTTAAATGTTGATTTCCCAGTTGTTCCCTTTTTACCCTAGTCTGTGTTTGCCAGTTTCATGTTTGTATCCCCATGTTCCCAGAATCCTCCCGTCGGGAGCTACATTTGTTGCACCCCACCTGCTGCTCCCAGACGTCCTTGTGCACTGACTGTATGCAAATAAGGGGCATTTGGCCTAAATCGGACTCCCAAACCCACAAAACAACATATCATAGAACAATAAAAACAGCAGCACTACTCTGAGAAAACCTCAAGGAAGCATACACCAAGAACTGAGTTCGGCCATGTCGCCCTAAGTGCAATAGTACCCAGGCAGAGAGACACCCTAGACCAACGAGCCATCTTTGTCTTCTGGTGCTCTCCTGAGGACAGAAGCCCCAGCTCTGCCTGCATTCTTGTGGGCAAAGCTGCCTTCCTCCTCCTGTGTGCCACCTCTGGGAGCAGCGGCAGTGTGTGTGTGACCCGTCGGGCCCCCACCTCGAGCTGATCACTAATAAAGGCATTAAAAAGGAGAAAAAGCTCCTGCCCTTTTTCTTCAGTTGGGGGCTTGTCCGGGATAGCCACACCCGAAGAGGACCCCTGGACAGGACAGCCGCCTGCTTCAGGGACCCTCGGGAGCAGCTGGTATCCCCCGGACCCGGAGATCAGCAGAGGATCGGCGGCACAGAGGAGCGCCGGATTGGTGAGGCAACCGGTGGCGGGAGTAGAGGCGAGTGAGTGGGTGTGTGTGAGACGGGGGCTGGCAGCTCGGACCCCCGAGGCGAGTGAGGACTCCCTAGTACTGCGGTTCCGGACTCCCGTGAGGGGGCCGGCCGGGAACGGGGGGAAGCGAGTGGAAGAAGCGAGACTGAGGCGCCTCTAGGGTAGCTAATAAGAAACCCACCCTGGGCACGCGGGGGAGTATAGAGTGAGTTGGCGTGCAGCCCCCAAGGTGGTCTCGGGCGTGTGAGAACTTGGGGTAGTGTGTGTGACACGCATCCCCTGGGCGCGCAGGGATTTAGGGAAAAAGTGAGTTGGCGTGCAGCCCCCAGGTTAGCCTTGGGCGTGTGAGGGCTTGGGGTAGTTTTAAGTGACACGCGTATATTAAGGCCCTGGACGCGGGGTTGGTGGGACAAGTGGGCTGGGTTGAGGCATAAGGCCGAGAGCACCCAGGCTTGTCTGGTAGGGCAAGGGGGCTGGGTTGAGGCATAAGGCCAAGAGCACCCAGACTTGTCCAGTGGAGTGTAAGGACTCGGAGGCGAAGTCAGATAACTCATCACAGGGACTTTATTGCAGTCGGATTAGAACCATGGGAAATTGTATAAGCAAGAAGTCAAGTAAAATGAAGAACAAGAGATAAGGAGTTAAGAACATACCTCCCAATAGCCCCCTAGGGGTGTTATTAGATAAATGGGAGAGTTATGAAGGAACTAAAGAGTTGGATAAAATCAGGATGATTCATTTTTGTGTAGAGGTTTGGCCAAAGTTAGATCTACAAGGAGAATGGCCATGGGTAGGAACCCAAGATATCTGGATGTGCCGGCAGCTGAATGAATATTTGAGGGTGCAGGACGATCCTGATTTGGAAGAATTGAAGTATGCAGCTTGTTGGTTGGAAAATGCTAGAATGGAGAAGGAGACGAAAATTTGTAAGCTACAAGGGAAAAGACCTGGAAGTAAAGAAACGGATAACAGTCCAAAAAGAGAGTGGGATCCTCTTGAGAATCTACCCCCACCTACTCCTTTTGTACCCCATGCCCTTCCTCCTCTTTACCCAACCCTTCATCCAGAGCCCTCCATTGAACAAGCAACCTGCACCTCACATACTACCCAGAAACCCTTAACCTCTCCCATGGATAATTTAAGTTCTTTAACCTCCCCCATACCTGCTGTAATTCCACTACCTCCTCCTATTTTTCCTGTAACCTGTCCCCCACCTGGTAATCATACCGTTGTAACCCCTCAGGTAGAACCCTCAATATCTACCCTGAATAATGTAGGCTCCAATACTTCTCCTATGCCTACTGCAAGTTCCCTGCCCCTTTCCCCAAACACTCCAAATCTTGCTCAAAATTATGGCTCTGTGGTTACCCCAGAGTGCCCCTTGGGAACTACAGCTGGAAGTCTGGCTGAAATCCCTATCCCAGAAGTTAACTCCCCTGCACGTACCCTTTCTAATGATGGATATTCCTCTACCTTCTCCAATGATTCCTCCGATGGCCCATACTGCCACACAAGATCAAAAACAACCAAGGCAGAGAGGTTGTACCCTCTCCGGGAAGTACCGATGGGAGGAGTGAATGGAGGAGTAGGCTTTGTAAATGCTCCTTTAACAGCCTCTGAGGTGAGGGGTTTTAAGAAGGACCTCGGGAATCTGGTAGAAGATCCTGTAGGTACAGCTGACCAGATAGATCAATTTCTGGGCCCAAACATCTACACCTGGGGTGAATTAAACTCAATCTTAAATATACTATTCTCTGCAGAGGAAGTGAGACTGATAAGAGCAGCAGGAATGAGGATTTGGGAGAGGGAGAATAGATTGGGACCCTCAGGGGACCATAAGATGCCTCTAGTAGAACCAAACTGGAACCCTAATGAAGAAAGAGGCAGGCAAAACATGAAGGATTACGGGTCCCTGATAGTCCGGGGAATTAAAGAGTCTGTGCCCCGGGGGAGTAACGTAAAGTTGGCATTTGATGGGTCCCAAGAAAAGGATGAAACCCCCGCGACTTGGCTAAAGCGCCTCAAGAGAAATTTTCAGTTATATTCTAATTTCGACCCTGATAGTCCTGAGGGGCAAGTGATATTGAAAGTTCAATTTGTCACGAAATCATGGCCAGATATCCGAAGGAAATTAGAGAAACTAGAAGATTGGCAAGAAAGAAGCATAAATGATTTGTTAAAGGAGGCCCTTAGGGTGTATTTAAGAAGAGAAGAGGAAAAAGCAAAAGCCAAAGCCAGAATTATGGTAGCCATAGCCAGGGAGAGTGCTGGGATGGATAGGGGTAGGCCACTTCAGCCGCTGAAATCGAGTGGAGAAGAGATGGAATTACAAAAATATGAGAAGAGATATTTGGAGAGAACTAGAAAACCAGGGGAAAGACATTGCTTTTATTGTAATGGATTGGGACACTTCAGGAGGGACTGTAAGAAACGGGAGTTAGATGGAACTAGATGGCTAGGGAACAGGATTTGTTGGAGAAAGTCTTAAAAGGGGATGATTAGGGGTTTCAGGGGCTCTTCCTGGTGGGGGACCCTATGAAACATCTGACAGAGCCCTTGGAAAATTTTGAGGTGGGTCCATTGGGGGAGGAGATGGAGTTTTTGATAGATACTGGAGCTGAAAGGTCTAGTATTAATAAATTGCCAAAGGGAGTTACTTTGGGAAAAAAGACTTGTGAGGTACTAGGGGCAGAAGGAAAGCCCTTTAAAGCCCCTATAGTTGAAAATGTTGAGAGAAAAGGAAATTCAAGACAATGCAAGGTAGATCTCATTTACCTGCCCAAATTGGAAAGTAATCTCTACTGGGAAGGGACCTTCAGGTCTGTCTGGGAGTTGGAGTAATCCCAGAGGATGGGAAGATGGTTGTAAAGTTAATGAGGCTCGCACAGTGTGATTTAGAAGAGATCAACCCACAAGTATGGGCTGGGCAAGGGCAGAGGGGGCTCTTAAGAATACCCCCAATCACAGTTGAAATGGAGAGAAATATGCCACCAGTAAGAGTAAAGCAATACCCTATTTCACCCAAGGGGAGAGAGGGGTTAGCCCTGATAATCAAACAGCTGCTAGAAGAGGGAATCTTGGAACCATGCATGTCGTCACATAACACACCTATTCTGGCAGTGAGAAAGCCTGATGGGACTCACCGCTTAGTCCAGGATCTGCGAGAAGTTAATAAACGAACCATCATGAGACATCCAGTGGTTTCAGATCCTTACACACTCCTTAGCCGGGTACTAAGGGAACATCAATGGTTTACCACCATAGATCTAAAAGATGCCTTTTGGGCATGTCCTCTGGCAGAGCAGAGCAGAGACTGGTTCGCTTTTGAATGGGAAGATCCCAGTACAAAGAGGAAACAGCAATTAAGATGGACACGCCTTCCCCAAGGGTTTACAGAATCTCCTAATCTCTTCAGGCAATCTCTAGAAAAAGTATTAGAACAATTTGTCTCAAAAAAGGGGATACAAATTCTACAGTATGTGGATGATTTGTTGATATCAGGAGAAGGTCAAGACCAAGTAAGAACCACCAGCATTAAACTTTTAAACTTTTTAGGAGAACAAGGACTAAAAGTGTCCCAAAACAAATTACAATTTGTGGAACCAGAAGTAAAATTTTTAGGGCACCTAATCGGAGGAGGGTATAAAAAAATTAAGCCCAGAGAGGATTACGGGGATTCTAGCCATTGGGGCTCCGAAAACCAAAAAGGATGTTAGAAGGCTACTGGGATTGGTAGGGTACTGCAAACTCTGGATAGAGCAGTACTCAGAGTGTGTAAAGTTCCTCTATGAAAAACTAGTCACCTCAGATCCTGTACAATGGACAGAGAAAGATGAAGAACAGCTGCAAAGTCTTAAAGATAAGCTATCTACAGCCCCAGTCCTGAGCCTACCCGATCTTAAGAAGGACTTTGATTTATTTATTAATGCAGGAGGAGGGGTGGCTTATGGGGTGTTAACTCAGAAATGGGGAGACTGTAGAAAACCAGTGGCGTATTTATCTAAACTGCTGGATCCAGTGGCAAGGGGATGGCCAACATGCCTCCAAGCGATTGCAGCTGCAGCTGTGTTAATAGAAGAAGCTCAAAAGTTAACATTACATGGAAAAATAAAAATACGCACTCCACACGATATAAGAACAGTGCTTGGTCAACAAGCACAACAGTGGTTAACAGATGCCCGAATACTAAAATATGAAGTGGTTTTAATGAATACCGAAAATTTAGAGATTATCACATCTAAGTCTCTGAACCCAGCCCAGTTCCTTTCTGGGGAACCTAGAGAGGAATTGGAACATAATTGTGTGGAGCTGATAACTTTACAAACAAAAATAAGAGAGGATTTGGAAGATGAGCCTTTGCCATATGGAAGGGTAATGTTCACAGATGGATCCTCCAGGGTGGTAGATGGGAAGAGGCATTCAGGATATGCAGTTGTAGATGGAGAGGTCATGGAAGTGATAGAAGCAGGGAAACTGCCACAGAACTGGTCGGCTCAGAGTTGTGAACTATATGCAGTTATGAGAGGATTGGAACTGCTTAAAGAAAATTCAGGAACAATTTACACTGATTCAAGATATGCTTTTGGAGTAGTCCATACTTTTGGAAAAATCTGGGAGGAAAGAGGCTACATAAATTCAAAAGGAAAAAATATAATTCATGAAAAATTGATAAAACTAGTTTTAAGAGCTCTGAAAAGGCCAGCAGAAGTGGCAGTAGTTCATGTAAGGGGTCATCAGAAAGGAAATACTCGGGAAGTAAAAGGAAATAGGATTGCTGACCAGGCTGCAAGGGAAGCAGCATTAAAACCTGGAGACCCAATAAAAATCTATGCATTAAGAAAGACCCTTGAGAGGGGAGGAGATACAGAAAGACCTATCTATAATGCCAGAGAGATGAAGGCCATCAAGGAATTAGGATTACATCAGGGAGAAGCTGGGAGATGGTTGACTCCAGATGGGCGTCAATTTTTAAATGAACCACTAGCCAGGAAACTGCTCATGGATTTACATGAGGCAACCCACTGGGGGGTACAAGGACTGTGTGATCAGTTTCTGAGAGAAAACTTGTGTCTAGGGGTGTACAGCCTGGCAAAAGCCATCACTAAGGGGTGTGTGATTTGTCAAAAAGTAAACCAAAAAGTGATGAGGAGAACTGAACCAGGTGGAAGAGAATTGGCTCAAAGACCTTTCCAGAGTGTGCAAGTGGATTTCACAGAAATGCCTTCTCTTCAAGGCTATAAACACCTCTTGGTTATAGTTGATCACCTGACCCACTGGGTGGAGGCTTTTCCCACCAAAAAGGAAACAGCCCAGATAGTAGTTAAAATTATTTTAGAAAATATTATTCCACGATATGGATTACTAAATTCTATAGACTCAGATAGAGGTCCCCATTTCACTGCAAAAGTGTTACAACAAGTCATGGGAGCATTGGGAATACAGTGGGGACTGCATACCCCATGGCACCCCCAGAGCTCAGGTAGAGTAGAACGTATGAACAAGACCTTAAAGAATGTACTTACTAAACTGATTGAAGAGACAAAGATGAATTGGTTAAAGTGTTTGCCCCTGGCTCTCCTACGTATTAGAACAAGGCCCCGTGCTGATTTAGGAGTCTCTCCATATGAGATGTTGTTTGGACTCCCCTTCCTTACCACCTCTTTAGGTGTGGAGACCTATTTGGATGGGGAAGATGCCACCCAAAAATACCTGGAGGTAATAGGAAAGACTTTAGAGAACCTGCGAAAAAGGGGATATCTCCCTCAAACCTCCCCATTAGATGTGAAAGTGCATAAAATTGACCCCGGAGATTGGGTATTAATAAAATCCTGGGATGCCACTCCATTAACACCTAAGTATGAAGGCCCCTTTCAGGTCCTCCTCACCACGAACACCGCAGTACGGACACGAGAAAAAGGATGGACACACGTATCAAGAGTGAAAGGGCCTGTGATACCCCCTGAGTCAGGACAAAACCACCCTGAGGTAACTGCAGAGCCTTCCCA
>JAGMWU010000252.1:24806-42318 GCA_018697195.1 Certhia americana | reverse complement strand
AACCTAAAACTGCCCACCAAAACAGCACAAATGTAAAAAATATCAAAGCTAAACCTTAAGGCATCAAAGTTCTCAGAGAGAAGGGCTGGAAGTTCTGGGTTTAATTCACTTTTGGATATTCTGAAAGCACCATGCCTCGTCTGGCACCCCTGCCTGGCTATTTGGATAAAACGTGACCAAGTTTGGCCCAGGTTCTAATCAGGGGTTTTCCAGGAACTCATTTTGGTGGGAGAAAACCACCCAGATCCATGATGTGGAATAAGAATTGGTGCTGCCAGGTCTTGAGGGCCATTAATTTCTTAATAATCACATTAAACAAAGAACCTGGGGCCTGCAGAGCCCAGCAGGAAGGTGCTGGTGTCACATTAAATAACAGAAGGCACACAGGGGTTGTGTGACAAAAAAAAATGGAGCAGTTGCACCTGGGAGAAAACAAGAGAGGGGCTACAAATTTCTATTTTCAGTCGTGTTCCTGACTTGTGTGAGAGCAGCCAAGAGACAGGAGCAGAAATTCGAGTCTGTAAAATGAGCTGGAAACACCTGTTCACAGAGGTATAAAATGTTTTTGTGACCCACTTTTGAGACTTGGAATCAGAGGCTCAAGTGAGGTCACTGAGACAGAAAAATTGCCAAGTTTTTAATTTGTGTATTTTTAAAAAAAGAAATTAAAAAATCTCAATTGAATGGTGTTTGCCACTGGATTGTATTTAGCTCTCCTGGCAATTGGAGGTGCTGGGAAACTCAGCAACAAAACATTCCAGTAAAAATATCTTTTCTATAATAGGTTTGAGGTTACAGCCTGCGTGTTATTCACCCACACCAGGTTTTGCCTGAAGGAGATGGACACCAGCATGCCAAAAAAGCTTTTAAAACCTGCATTGGAGACAACTCACTCCAATTTGCAGTTGGAAATGCTGCCTTTGGCTCTTCTGCTGTGGCATCTGAGGCAGTTCAGCTCTCTCAACTGAATGTTTACATGGACACTTCAGAATACACAAACTCCAACTGAGGCAGCTGAAAAGCCTGGAGTGCTCCAATATATCCCAAGAGATCTCCTAAATTTACTTGGAGTATTTTTCTACTCATCACATGCAGTGCTGCAGCCTGACCCAGTGTGCAGCTGCTGCCTGGAGCTGTGATACAACATAAAAAGGCAAATAAGTTGCTTTTTTTTTTTTTTTTTTAAATTGTTTAAAAATAAAACTATTAACAAAATCCATTTCTCAAAGCCTGAGAGTATACTCCATCACCCTAATGTGATAATTAATTGAAATAATAGATGTAAACAGCATGCATTTGCCTCTGAAGGTTGAAGAAAAATAGTTTTTGAAGTGGTAACCAGCTCCTACCAGGAGTTTCTCCTAAAAGCTGGAAAAAATGTGTGCTTTTTAAAAATAATTGACTGTTTTGCCATCATTCTCTTTGAAGATGTGGTTACCCTGAGCAGAATTACCTCCAGTTCTTCTCCATCTCTAATTCCAGTTATAAATGGAGTCTGAGGAGAAGTTTCCTGATCTCATCACATTATTTGGCTTCTTATTTAGCTTTTCATTCTGCTTTTATTTACAGCAATGATATCCACAAAAAAGGAAAGGAACGGGGAAAAAACCCAACTCAACACTGGTAGTAAATACCATTCTGCCTCAATGCAAAATAAAAATAACGTGAAGCAATATATCAGGGTACATAACAGCTGGAAAAGAATTCAGGTTGATGATTTTAAATGTTTGTCAATTTAAACCATCACAGAAAGTGCTGATTTGAAGCACTGATTGAAATAACTCTATCCTGGAGGCAGGAGATTGCTCCTGCCCTCGAAGTTAAAAATAATATCCCCATTAACCTCAGCAACAATTTCCTAATTGCCAAGGATTACAAATCCTTCACGTGATGTTCACCCACTGGGAATTCCGTCATCGCTTCCCAAACCACTCCTGTGATTGCAGTCCCGAGGCTCTGAAAAAAGCCCAAGTTCAGGGATGTTTTTTAATATGACGGCATCAAACTCTTGGAAAAATGAGGAGTGCCACCCCAAATTCTCTGTAAATCAAGCAGCACCTGATGTGAATATTTATGGGGGGGTTTGCCTGGGGCTGGCCTTTGCTGTGGTGATGCCAACTGGCACTGGCACCATGGAGCAGGCAGCTGCTCCCACGCTTTGTCCCCTCTGTCCCGAGCCAACAGCAGCTGGAATTGGTGCCAGCAAAGCAGAGATGTAGGCAGGAACAAAGAGGGCAAAGTGTGGTGCCCAAAACACCCCCAGGGACAGCACTGGAGGGGCTTTCTGAGAGACACAAAGGAGCACTGCCAAACATGGGGCTCACTGCTTCCCCCAGACTGCACCGAGGGGAAACCAGGATTATCCTGACACAGGAATCACCTCACACAAATCCAGGGTTATCCTGACACAGGAATCACCCCACACAAACCCAGGATCATCCTAAACACAGGAATCACCTCACACAAATCCAGGATCCATCCTGACAAAGGAATCACCTTTCACACAAACCCAGGATCATCCTAAACACAGGAATCACCTCACACAAATCCAGGGTCATCCTGACAAAGGAATCACCCCACACAAACCCAGGATCATCCTAAACACAGGAATCACCTCTCACACAAACCCAGGATCATCCTAAACACAGGAATCACCTTTCACACAAATCCAGGGTCATCCTGACACAGGAATCACCTCACACACAAATCCAGCACTGAAGGAAAACCAGGATTATCCTGACACAGGAATTACCTCACACACAAATCCAGCACTGAAGGAAAACCAGGATCCATCCTAACCATGGGAATTGTCTCACACACAAACCCAGGATCCATTCTGACACAGGAATCACCTCACACACAAATCCAGGATCCATCCTGACCTCAGGAATCACCTCACACACAAATCCAGGATCCACCCTGATCTCAGGAATCACCTCACACACAAATCCAGGATCCATCCTGATCTCAGGAATCACCTCACACACAAATCCAGCCCCTCAGGCATTGGATGGATTCCATAATTTTGGCATCTCCCACCAAAGTGCACCCCTGAGTTAACTCCACTTAGGGGAAATGGGATTATCTCCTTCCCAGGATTGCTGCTTCTCTCTTCCTTGGGAGCTGGAGAGTGGTTTTTCCTACTCCTCCTGGTCTAATTCCCTTTTCCTTCCACATCAAAAAAGGGCCACACTTCAGCTGTGTGGCCTTCCCACACCCTTTTCTCCCACAACAATAAACAGCCAAAATTCAAATGTGATTTACCTTTCCCTCCACACCCACAGTGGCCCAAACTTCCGATAATTAGCAATAAATATCCAATGAAAAACTAGTTTTGTTGGGTGGGATCATCCAGACTCTTGCTCAACTTCCCAGCAGAAATAAAACCACAGGAACCACATCACATATATGCCCCGTTAAAAGAAAACCCAACATGAAAAGAACCTTCTACATCCCACATAATGTCCTAGACATCTCCAAAACCACTTGAGTAATAAAAAAATAAAGCTAGAAAAATCAGAAAAACCCCATTCACACTGCAAAGCAGGAAAGCAGATGAAAGCTCAGGGGTATAAACATCAAGAACACTAAGGAGACAAGCATTTTTCTTTTTCCCTTTCCTCCTACTCCCAGACTTCATTCCTGAAGCAAACAGCTTTAGACAGAGATTTTATTTCATGCCAACCACAATCAGATATTTCAATACCTCAGAGTTTGTTTGGAGGGAGCATATATTCCAGGGGAAATGCAGTCCATGCATAGACTACCTGGAAATAAATCACATTCCCATTTAAAATGAAGTTTAAAGAAGTGGCACAGCACAGAGCTGTATTATGGGCCACGCACTTTCCCTCAGCAGAAATGTTTCACACCCTCCAGCAGTTTTCTATCGAGAAGAGAATGAAAAAGTAAAGAGATTACATTAAAAAGCATATTGATTGAAAGCAGTGCTGTATGACAGCTTCAGCTATTATAACAGAACTTAATAAAATCAAATGTTTACCCCTGAAGGGGATTTGGAGGAAAAAAAATAAAAAATAAAAAAGGCTTTATCAACGCTTATGACAATGAGAAAATTTGCAAGGGATAACATTTTGGTGCTGAAAGTAAATGCAAATAAGTGCTCATTTCTCTGGGGGAGCTTTGAGGTTTGCCCACAGGAGGAGCCGTGGCTAATTGTGGTGTGGCTTAGCAGTGAAAACACGTCCTTCGATTGTGTGGCTGGAGCTGTCAGCTGCTCCCACAGCTGGGGAGCACACAAGGTCACAGACGATGAGAGCAGGTGATGTTTCAGCATCACAGTCACTTTGTAGGAGCAGCAGGAGTGTCCTTTGTGCTGCCACGCTGCTCTGGGGGCTTGGTGACAGGCCTGACCCAAAGAATGATGCTCCTTCCTCTCTGCCCTTGTCCCCTCTGCTCGTTCCTCCCTCCCTTTGTCCACTTTGCTCATCCTTCCTCCCTCATCAGTCTTTCCTTTGTCCACTCTGCTCATCCTCATCAATTCTTCCTTTGTCCACTCTGCCCATCCCTCCTTCCCTTTTTCCACTTTGCTCATCCTTCATCCCTCCCTTTGTCCACTCTGCCCGTCCCTCTTTCTCTCTGTCCACTCTGTCCATCCCTCCTTTCCTTTGTCCCCTTTTCTCATCCTCATCCCACCTTCCCTTTGTCCACTCTGCCCATCCCTCCCTCCCTTTGTCCACTTTTCTCATCCCTCCATCCCTCTGTCCACTCTGCTCACCTCTCCTTCCCTTTGTCCTCTTTTCTCATCCTCATCTCTCTTTCCCTCTGTCCACTCTGCTCCTCACACAATTCCCAGATCCCGAGATCCCATCTCAGTGGATCCACCACCTTCTCTTTCACCACCATCCCTTTTTCTGGGATGGCTTTTCCACAGGAGTAGACAGGAAGGTGGATTTCTCCTCCATCCTCATTATTTGATGGCAAACCTCTGCAGGTCTGAGAGCTTGCTTTTAACAACGACTTTCTGTTCTTTTTGGTTTTTAGCAGGACCAAAATATTTCCCTTGATCCTTCCTGGATCAGGCCTAATCAGGTCCAAGCTGTATTTGCCATATAAACATCAATTTCACAGCACAAATGAGCAGTTATTTAAACTAAAATTTACCATTCTCACCAGTCTTACTTACCCTGAGTATTTGTCAGTATTCTGGCGCCTGCAAACCTTTTTTCTCTTGTAAACTGTAATGAAATTTGCATTTTTTCAAAGCTATGCTGCTTTCAAATGAAACCTACTTTTGGCACGAGCTTTAAACTGCTTTAATAAAACCACCAGCTGAAGTGTTAAACACCAGCTAAAAAACAGGAGTAAAAGCACATAAAACAGCCCAAAATAGAAAAAAAACCAAAAACCCTGCAACTTGTTACAACTCCTGATTTTACATACAAATTACAAAAGCCTGGAAATCCAACATGGACATTTTTGTCAGGATGAAAGCTTCCTTTTGGGATTGCCTTATCTGAGGCCTTTGCTGTTTCGTGACCTTCTGGGTGAAGTGAAACTCTACAGGCTCATAAAGAAAAAGGGTCATTAAATGTTGATGACCTTCTCCTATCAGGAAGAACTCCTGGGCTGGGATTGAGCCAGAAGAACTGGTTTGGCAAGCTGGGCTGGGACTGGTGACAGAGGCACTGCTGGTGAAGTGAGAGCAGTGAGAGGAGCAGCCAAAGGGAACCTGGAGCTCCAAACTCTGTTTTAAAGCCCACAATCCATCCCAGGAGGGCTGCAGTGGGGCACAGCTCCTTGGGACACAGCATTCCCTGAGGATTTGTGGGATGAGGGACAGAAGAGTGGCCACAGGACCAGCAGGAGTGAGGAGTCTGTGTGGGGCACAGAGCAGAGGGTGCAGGAGGGCCCAAAGGGTGGTGACTTCCCTTAAACTTTGAGAATTTCCCAAATATTGCAGTGCAAAATTGGAGCAGGAGGCGTGTGACTTTCTGTGCATAATTAGAGCAGCTGCTGCCCTTAAATTAGGTTTGGGAAGTCTCCTTGCAAGGGCAGAGATTCAAAAGAGGAGAAGCACACGAGCATTTTGTTCCTTTTCCCAGATCTGTCAGGGTTTCTATGCTGTGCTCTGAGGGAAGAGCAAATCCTGAACCTCGAGACTAAGAAAAATTAGAGCCGGGTACATCTGGACTGCTTTTCCTAGAATGGTTTGGGGTGGAAAGGACTTTAAAGCCCATCTCATCCCAGGGCAGGGACACCTCCCACTAGACCAGGATGCTCCAAACCCTGTCCAACCTGGCTTTGGACACTTCCAGGGCTGGATCCCAAAACCTGGCTGATCTCACAGCATGATCCCACTCATTTCTGAGCAGATCAACATGTCCAAAGGCTCCTGGGGCTGAGGAAAGGGGGAATTTCACTTCAGTGCAGGCAATGCCTGAGTGTTGAGGAAAACACAAAACCCCAGATGAAGAGGGAGAAGAGAAGGTGGAGGAGGAGGAGGAGGAGGAGGAGGAGGAGGAGGAGGAGGAGGAGGAGAAGGAGGAGAAGGAGGAGAAGGAGGAGAAGGAGGAGAAGGAGGAGAAGGAAAAAAATAATTGTAAAGTGCCAGATCCAGTGCATGGGAATCCTGCCACGAGCATGAGACCTGCCCAGAGTGCCAAAACTGCTGCAGGAAACTGCAGCCACCAGCAAAAACCAGACAGCAGCAAAACACAGCAACCACGTGCCAAGAGATTGTTTCCAAAGTGAAACCACCAGAAGCCAAATGGCAGTTTTAAGGCACAATTTACACCGTAAATATTTGGGTTTTTAGCAGAAAGAGAGGGAGGAGAAATCCTACCCTGCTGCAAAAGAGCTGCTGGAAACATGAGATTGGAGGCAGAGCAATCTGCTGGTTTGATTAACCCACGTGACAAAGGACAGGAGGGGTTTTTTTCCTCTCAGACTATTAAACACAAAAATATCCAAACCTCTGAGCTATGGAAAAGAAAGGATTCAAATCCCACTGCTCCAAGGTTGTTTCCTCCCCATCCACAGCAATTCCCAACAGGAACACGTCCCATGGAGGAGCCTTAGATTCCATGGAGTTCCTCAAATTCAAGGGAAAACTTCAATGACTTTCATAATCTGAAAGCATCTCGTAATCAAAATCGATTTCATTAAACCAGTGGCAATCTGTTGGCAGCCTGAGAGCCCAGACAGGGAAACACCGATTAAAACAAAGCTGGCAAAACACATTAAAAATTAATTGACTTCTTGATTTTTATCAAAATTGAAAAAAGGCTCAGTCCTACACCCAATGGTACAGCCCTGAATGGCAGCAATTAAAGTTCCTCCTTCCAATTACAGCTTTTGACAGCATTTTAATCAATTTTGGTACAGCAAATGAGCGCAGAGTTTAACCCTAAATCCAATCAGCATGGTGTTGTGGGGTGAAATTCATAATCCTGGAGCATGACATGCAAGAATAAAACTTAGATAAACTAAACAAAATGACAGGAATGTTCCTGTAGGTCATTTTTGACTTGTATTTTAGGCCACTGGAGGGGAATTCATAAGCAGATTTGGGACTTGCCTATCAACATGACCTCACCTATGTAAATATTTACTCAAACATTTGAGCACATTGCAGGGGATTCTAGATTAGAAACCAAAGGAAATGACTATAAAAGGAAAACTGTGCCAGCAGTTTAAGAACTGCAAACCCCTCAAAGACTTCACCTTACACCTGGGCTGTAACAGCCAGAGAAACTCCAAAGCTGTTGTTTGATTTATTCCTACCTTTAAAAAATCCCAAGCCATTAATCCTGAGTGGCCTTGACTCAAAAGCCTGATAGATAAATTTTCAATGCTGAGATTGCTTAAGTAGTTCAGTATCACAGGGCTGGAATTAGAATTAGCAGATTAAAAAACAAAAAAAAACCAAAAAAAAAAAACCCCAAAAAATCCAGAAAATGAACTAAAATTGTAAAATTGCAATTTTCTTCTGTCAGCACAGCACAAACACCTTCAGCTGTTCGGATCACAGAGCTGGATTTGGATGCACAGCAGGTTTATTTAAACACAGCTGGCACAGTGCCCTCTCCTCCAGGCCTCACCTCAGCATTTCCATTTCCAGAGGCTCCTCAGCACTCTCCACCATTATTTCTGACCTTTCCCTTTTTGGTTTTTTTGTGTCTTTCTAAGTTAATCAGCAACCAGAGATCTCTGCCAGCACTTGGTGCTGCTGGTTTCAAAGTCCTGAGTCCCAAGGAGCATCAGCCACTTCCACACCGATCCCTCCTTCCCCACTCCAGCTCCCGGGCCTTTCTCTAAACAAAAAAATAAAAATAAAAAGGTGGATTTTACATCCTAAAACACTGGCTCAGCAGCTCCAGAACCCAATTATCCCACGGAGGAAAAGCTCTTACCCACAACTACACATCATCAGGGACAAGTCTTGCCACGTCCCCGTTCAGGAGGTGGAGGGAAATAAAAAGAGACATTTTTTATGAGACAGTTACTGAGCTTTAATTTCCCACATCCGTTTCTGACTGCAAACAAGCCCAGGCAGGGGAAGGTACTATCTATTACCATAATTATTTTTAAAACCTTCACCCCACAGGGTTAGGAAAAAACCCAATGATTTACAGCAGAGCCATAACTATAAAACTGCAGATGGGAGCTGAGCTATTTTGCCCTTGTCTAATGCTGAGATCTCATTAAACTGCGTGCTTAAACCTTAAATATTTGAGAGTAAATGGTAGTTAAAATAAGGAAATCATTCTCATTAAGCAGCCAGCTTTTCCTCTGCTCAGCTCCCAGGCTCATCGTTTGTTATTTGGTCACTTGTGGAGTTTGACATTGCTCCATCCTCCAGCCTGGACAGCCCAAAATTCCTAAAAGAAGGAAAAAGGGCAAGGAAAAAAAAAAAAAAAAAGCACTCAAGCCATTTTTAAACCTTAAAAAGAAGCTGATGAGAGAGCAGAAGACTTTTTTCTTTTATAAATTAAATCACCTTGAAGGGTGATCCTTTGGCCAAAGTCAGTCAGTGAGACAACAGGCAGCAACTTCTCTTTATTGTTTTTAAATCCACCTCTTTGACCTCTACTGCTCTGCATTACTATTATTATTATCATTATTTTATCATTATCATTGCTGTTATTTCTCCAAGAAACTGACTTTTATTAAAAGTTACATACCTCACATCCAATCCTCTCTCTGAAATATTCTTGCCTTTCAGAAGTTACTGCAGCAAAACCAAAGCATTAATAATTATTTTTTTGCTTACTCCTTTCTCCTCAAGCCACCCACAAAAATCCAAGGCAATGGCTGCCAACCTATCCAGGCTAAAACTGGAAGCTGCAAGAGGAAATGACATAAGAGAAAAGTGGAATTTATGCAAAATGTTGGCGATCTGAGAGCAGAACTCAGAAATTTTCATAAATTAGCAGTGCACAGTAATTGAAGCTGCTTGAATCATGCTCCTCCATCCTTCCACTTCAATGGGATATGGCAGGAAGTAATTAATGGAGACAGGCTCCCTTGCATATAGCTGGAAATAATGAATCTGGCATCTCAGCTCTGGTATTGGCTGTTTGGAAAAAACAATTTTTTCCCCATATAGAACAGTTTGTTTCACACACAACCCCAGGGATCGGCTGTTCTTTATTCTTTAAATACACAGAAAGAAATTTAATGGGAGCCCATATGGAAAATTTAACCTTCACAAAGGCTTTGCTATGGAGATAAGGTGTTTCACTGAGTTTTTTATGCTTTTAAAAAAATTAAAATAAATTAAGACATACAAAACGCCAATTCAAATGGAGACTTAAAATGTAGTATTATGTACCAGGGATTAAATAAGTGTAAAATTTTATTTCTTCTCCCTCGTTTTCTACTCAAAATTACAAAATTCTTCATGATTTCTTTTTTTTTGCTGTATGCATGGCACACAGTTCCTCTTCTTCTGAACGGTTTTACCTAAAAATTCAGAACTGGAAACTAATTAGGTCCTCAACTTCTTTTTGTAGGAGTAAAGGGCCACGAAGAACACTTCAGATTCCATTATGAATAACAGATGCGAGACGGGTACATTTGTAAACCACTAAATTTAGACAAGACTCACGGAGAGCTCTGCTGAACCTTTGAAAACTCAAAACCTCCCTGCACTTTGCCACTGAACCCATCAGAGCAAGAATACAAAAGGCCAAGGAGTTTTCCACGGATCCAACATTGATGCACGCCATGGATGGAATTTCAAGATGCACAACAAAGATCTGCGGGGCACAGGAGTTAAATGCCAACATTCCCTGTGTTAGCTGGGGGTTATTCAATACCCTCGTGCAGGGCAAGCTTCAAAATTAATGAAAGAAATCAGATCCCCCTTTCCCCCTGGATCCCACAACCTCGGAATAGTCTCTTTAAAAACCACTCAGATCCTTCCCCAATTGTTTGGGCTGCTTTTCCCACAGGGAAACTCAAGTTTTTCCACAAAGGAACGGCCCCAGCACCTTCCCTCCCGGGCACAAAAGGGCCAGATGTCCCCATAAACTGCTCAGGGCTCTTATTCCTCCAGGAAAAGCTGGGACACATCAACACTTTGGGGACAACATCAACATTTCTGTGTTCCTCGAATGCCCAGCGACAACGAACTGGCCTGAGAATGCCAGGAGGAGCTGGCACAGCTGTGCCCCAACTGGAATCAGACAGAAAAAAATAAAAAACAACCCCAAAACAGGGTTCAGGCACCACCAGCATTTTTTTTTTTTTTTAAATGAAGCTGACAATTCTCAATATCCAAAGAGTTTGTGTTGATTTAAAGGGGGCAGAACACCTGACACTGAGAGCTCGAGTCTCCTCCCAGCCCTGGCAGTGGTTTCCCCATCCTGGATTTTCCAGGCTGCCCTTCCAGGTTTAGCAGGGCAGCAGCTGCCACCCCTGTGCCCTCTGAATGCCCTGCCAGAGCTTTTCCAGGAAAGATTTTTGGACTCTTGGATCTGGGGGTGGGGTGGAAAGCAGCTGGAGGGACACCCAGGCTCTCCCTCTCCCACAGAAAATTCCCAAGGTTTCTCTCCACCATGCCACCAGGCTCTCTCACACCCAGCACAAAAGCTGCTGGAGAGGATTTGCCACGCAAGGACAAATTCCTCGTCCTTTCCCCTCTAGTTATGAAACCTTGTGCCACACCAAAAGCTGCGTGGCAGCACCACATCCTAAAGGCAGAGGAAGCTGCAGCTCCAACATTTATCATCCGCAATCCACGGAACATCCCAGCCAGCTGGAACCATCACCCAGCACAGCCTGGAGGAGAGATCTCCCTGGAAAAGCAGAGGGGACAAACCCCACCGAGCTTGCCACAATGCCAGGTTTGCTGGGAAGGGACAGCACGGTTGGGAATGACATGGTTGGGAATGACATCAACTCCACACGCTGCCCAAAGGCGATGCTCATGCTCGGCTCGCTTGCCCAGGAGAGGGAATGACTGAAAAGCACATTTTAGACACTTTGGGATCCCTCAGCTGGTTTAACCTCTGCCGGGGGATGAGGCCGGTTCTGGGCAGGGGGAGAGGAGCCAAAATCACATCACACCACACTGGGCTGTAACAAAAGACGACTCCGGGGAGTTGGTGCTCAGCATCTCGTTATTCCACGCACGTCAGAGCCACCTCCAACAGCTCTGCCTTCCATTGAACCTCCACTACTGCGAAGGGCAAAGGGGGTAACGAGGGAGAAAGGCAAGGGAGGATTACACAGCCCTTTTCTACAGACATCCACCCCCTCCCCAAAAAAACAAGGAAACCCCACAACGTCCAAGATAACCACACAAACCTGATGGGTGAGAACACATCCACGCCTTGCCCTGGACCATCCTCCCTCCCGCATCCCCCCTTTTCTTTCCTTTTTTTTTTTTTTTTTTTTTGGTGCTGCTGTATTATTTTAATTTTATTTTTTTTTTTCCAGCTGAGCACTTGCCTCTCCTCCGTGCCCATCAAATATCCCGAAGATGGAGGGGTGAGTCTTGTTCACCAGGTCAGTGATAACTTCGAACCTGTCCTCCATGTGATCCCTCCGGCCTTGGATGGAGTAGACAGCCACGTTGTGGCTCTTGAACTCCCAGGTCTTGGAGAACTCAGCGTCCAGCACGTCTAAACCCCCGAGCCTGTCATTCTGCATGATCTCGGCCACCTTGCCCTTCACCATCTTCACCGCATCCCTGCTGGACTTAACAATGGTTTTCACCTCATCCGTGTGGAAGAAATAACTCCACAGGGCCAGGCTGATGCACAGCAAGAACAGGGTCTCCGGTCTGAGCAAGAAGTAACGCATGATCCGACCCAGCAGAGACAGCAAAGTCATTGTATCCTCTATCATTTATTATCGCGACCGTGTCTCCGCACAGCATGCAGCGGGGCGGCTCCGAGCCCGGCGCCGCTCCTTCAGTGCATGCTCGGCCGGCCGGGCAGCTCGGCGCTCCGCCGCTCGATTCACCGAGCCCTCGGCCGCTGGATGCCCGCTGAACGCCGCTGAGGAGCCGCGGCTCGGCCCGGGAGGTGACAGCCAGCGGTCCCCGCGTCCCGTGTCCGCCGCGCTCCCAGCCGGCCCGCCCTCCTGCCACCCGGGCGGAGCGTCCCGGCCGCCGCCCCCGCCACGCAGAGAAACTACAAATCCCGGCAGCCCCCGCGGGAGCGCGCCGCACTGCGGGGCATGCTGGGAGTTGTAGTCGAGGGGAAAAAGCGAGGGTTATTTCATCCATCCCCCCTGGAATTGTCCAAAATTCCAGTTTGGAGCAGCTTGGTCTAGTGGAAAGTGTCCCTGATTGTAGCATAAGATGCTCCCTAAAGTTGTTTCCAACACAAACCATCCTGAGGTTCTTCTCAAGGATGAATTGACCCTGCAGTCCTCAATTCCCTTCTCAAGACAGCGGTCAAAATGGAAATAAAGCAAGATTTGGTCAAATCCTAATTATTAAATGATTAAACCGAGTTTGCCAAGGCAGCAAAGTTAAATAGCAAAGTTAAATAGTTAACTTTTTGTTGGGAAAACCCCCAAAGCAGCTCTCATCTTTCTCTGAGTCGTTTCTGTAAATTGACATTTTCCTGCAGCTGACAAGCGCTGGAAACCACAGGGTTTATTTTCTTGGTTTACTTATTGTTTTTTTTTTTTAGGGTTAGGATTAAAAGTGTTAGAGAGAGAATTTTTGTTTGGATTTAGATGTTTGTTATTTTTTAATTTATGTTATAGTTTCATTGATTATGAGTGTTTTCATATATTAAGTTAATAGAGTTGAAACACTGTACAGAGTTTTGCTTCTAAGGTTTTTTTAAGTTTAAATTATTTAATTATGAGACGTTAATTCATTTATTTTTATTTTTCATTTAATAATTAACCACCTGTGTTTTGCACTGGGGATTTTTAAAAACTAATTATATAAAATCATCTAAACTCATGAAGAAGAAAGAGAAGGACCAACTTATGCCTTAAATCCTCAATTTTGTTAGATATATATTCATATATCCCCGAGCCTTAAATTTGAAAATTTTCACCCTGCGATAAAACACACTTCTATCCAACTCTACACTTATAATTTTAGCACTGTTACTTAATTTTGGAAGTCTTTGTTATGGCCTCAGGTCACAAATGCAGTGTATTTTTGAGGATCAGCCTGTGAAAAACAGAATTCACACTTCAGAAACAGCAAAATGAACACCAAATATTAAATAGAACCCTGACACTGCTTTAAATTTAATGGATGCGTAACACTCTGGGGGTATTTTATCCAAAATTTTACATTTCAGGTAAAACCTCTCACCTTTATCTTCCCCTTTGTCACAATGGGCTTGGGTTGAGCCACGGATTTTAATATCACTATTTCTATGATGAATTTTAAGTTTCTATTAGTTTTATATTAGGGAAAGATAAAATAAATGTAAAAGAAGGATGCTGCTCACTCCCACTGACCAATTTATCATTTATTTGTCATTTTACTGCAATATAAATGTGGAGCTGTCTATTAACTACAAACTATATCGCTAATAATTCGAATAATAATATCCCTATTCTATTAGGGATTTTAAAATTCTATTAATTTTATACTTAAGGAAAGATAAAATAAATGCAAAATAAGGAGAATGCTGCTCATTCCCACCAACCAATTCGTTATTTATTTGTCAATTTACTGCGATAGAAATGTGGAACTGTGACTCCCAGGGAAGAAGCAAAACTTCAGCATCCAGAGATTCTTTGAAACCCTGGAAATCAGCGATAAAAACATCACCAATATTCGGAGTATCAGCTGCTATTTAACTTTGGATTTGCTGGGTTTTGACCTCGGGCTCTTGGTCACTTGTGAAAGGGAAGAAAAGCGATTTTTGAGGCAGGTTTGGGAATAAACTGGATAATTATCCGCTTGGAAAACTGGGAATAAAACATTCCTTGCTCAACAGCTCCTCCTCCTGCTCGCCCATAGCATGAAAGCATCAGGGCATCATTTGGGTTTATATTTTGGCTGAGGAAACAAATAATCTAATACTGTAAATGTGAGTTCATTGTCTGTTCAGTGCTCTAATAGCCAGGAATTGTGGGTTATAAACAGAATAAATTTGGGAATTATTTTGGCTCCAAGAGAAAAAAAAAATAACAGCCTTCAGCTTTTCCAGACAATTTTTGTGGTACCCAGAATTAAAATAGAGAGTGAGATGTTGGAGAAACTCTCCTTATTTGCTATTCTGAATAACACCAACGTTTTTATCATTGTAATTTCTTGCTTGTATTAAACAAAAGGGAGCTCAAGGCCTCACTGGGCACACCTGGGCAGTGCCAGAGCCCGGCTGGGACACCCCCAGGGGGAACCCAAAATGGGCACAGAATGGACTCCAAGTCACCAGGGCTCACCCTTGGACAAGTTCTGCTCCAGCAGCACATTGCAGTTCATTGCCCAATTCCAGCTCCACCTTAGGAAGCTCCATCCTCCTTGCTTTTCCTTCTCCCTTCACCCTTGGCTTTGTTCTTGGGCCTGGAAGTTGTCCTTGTTCCCAAGGTGGAGAAGGAATTGTTTTGTGTCCCTGCTGTGTGAAGAGAGCTCAGCAGCACTGAATATGAAACCTAAAACTGCCCACCAAAACAGCCCAGAGTCTAAAAAATATCAAAGTGAAAACTTATAGCACCAGCACAAGCCCCAAAACATTGATTTGGAGTCCCCCTCTCAAGGGCATCCCATATTTTGGGACACAGAGATTATGCCAAACAGATTTTCCTGATCATTTTCCAGAAGTGAATTCCCTGGGAATTGAGAAATGACAGAGGAAGCAGCAGGTAAAGGTGAAAACACCCAGAGGAGCCAGCACATAAAGCCTGGAAATGCTCCTGACAGCCAGAGCTGCTCCCTGAAGTGATCTTTGATTTAACCAGCAGCATCACTGCAGCGTGCAGATATTTGGGAATGCTTGTGAAGCGTTGCTGGTGAATTAATGCCTCACAAACTCCCCCCTTTTCCAGAGGACTCCAGAAAATAGAAATAGAAGCTCAGCAATCCGGAATCGCTTTGCAAACTGTCAGAGTTCTCACGGAACCTTCCCCAGATCTGGGCACAAATTGATAAAAAGCAGCAGCAAAGCAATCTTAATTTTCTTCTTCATTAATTTTTACTCTCTTTAGCAGCTGTTTCGTGTCTGTGGTGCAGACTGTTTAATTTGCATTAAGCAAGAGGCTGCAAAATTGATTTATACATTTGAATGCCTCACATTTTCACTCGGAGGTGCTTTTGGATGCAGAACGTGACAGGCTTAAATTCAGGATTAAATCCTTAGGCCAGGCTTGTCCCAAAGCTGAGGTGAGAGGGGAGCTGAGGTTACAGGTGCCTTTTTTGGTGACTTCCCCAAAACTAAAATTAGCTGTGTCCTCAGCTGACTGCAGAGTGTAAAACCCAGATTTCACTCCTTGCCTTGGCTATTCCAGAGGTTCATTCCTTCTCTTGACCAAATTCTTAAAAAATCCTAAAAAGTGAATCCTTCTAAGGCAGGATCAAAACAAATCAGCTCTGAACTAATTTCGATTTCCTCG
The DNA here is from genome assembly GCA_018697195.1 of Certhia americana. Lineage (NCBI taxonomy): Eukaryota > Metazoa > Chordata > Aves > Passeriformes > Certhiidae > Certhia > Certhia americana. Next base: position 26,313 of record JAGMWU010000252.1, on the reverse strand, counting down.
GACAAGGCGGATGAAGGGGATTTGTGAGTCCCTGAGTGGCACAGAGATGCTCCCTTTGTCTCTGGGAATATGGGATGGATTCTCCCACTGCTCCATTTCCTCGGGACACGCTGCCATTACTCGGTTCCAAAGTTCTTTATCACCAGCTTTTGGTGATGGAGAGAAAGAAATATTCAAATAAGCAGAGTGAAAAGATCTTTTTCTTGTGGAGGATTTATTAGGAATTGCTCCACTTTTTCAATGAGTTGAAATTTGCTCCAATAGGGGCTGTCAATAAGTAAGAAATAAATGAAGATGAAGCATTCCCACCTCTAGGGCTGGAAGGGAGAGGTTTTTTGGAAGTGATGGGATAAAGAAGAGACTTTAACCAGCTGGCACAGAAAACTGAATGGATGCAGCCATAACCTCCCTCACACAGCCATAATCTTCTTCAAAAACACAAAGAGAATGAAAGCACAGAAAGAAATACAAAAGGAAATTAAAAAAAAAAATATTGAGAGTCAGCAGTTTGGGACACTCAGAGAAGATTTAAACCCTTGCAGTGTCAGGGGATGGGGATGAGCTGCTCAGAGCTCTTTGTGCCCCACTGAAGGCAAAAAAGAGTTTTTAAAACACCATGTAACTGAGAGAACTCTGGCTGCTGTTGCAGTGGCTGAAGCTGCTTCCATCTCCAGGGCATAGCTCTGTAAAATAAGACTAATAATAATTATAATGGAATAAAAGCTTCAAAACAGCTGCTCCAGCAGTCCCATCCAGTGCTTTGTGTATATAAATATATATATATAAAATACAAAAAAGAAAAAACCCACACAATTCCAACAGGGTTGACCAACAGGGAATGCAGCAGGGAGAGGGATAATTCCCATTTTCCACCCCAGAATGTTTGAAGTGCTGTCTGTGCCTCTCTGCAGGGACAAACACATTCCTCTGTTTGCTCTCCAGCTTCTCCTGGGCAATGTGTTGTGATGGGAATGGCGTTGGTTTGGCCCAAAATAGCTGCCTGGGCTGGAGCCTTCAGCTGTCAGAAATGTGTCTCCTCCTCCTCCTCCTCCTCCCCACTCAGTGAGATCTCCATGCCCAGCACCATCTGCTCCCCCAGGATGCAGATTTCTGCATTGGAGCTGCATTTCAACAGGGGAAATTGACTTTTCATAGCTTTGATTTTAGAATTTTAATGGTTGGCTTTGAGTTTGACTAGGCATTTGTCTTTTTTTGAAGGACAGGTGTGGGCTGAGGAAGGCAGGAGCCTCCCTTGGAATGGAGAATTCAAACTCCCTCCCTCCCAATTATTATAACTTTGAAATTCAGGGGCTCTCAGGCAAAGAGATGGGGACAGCAATAACAGTTCTTTATTAGGGGAACTAAAATAAAAATGCAGGAATACAAAAACCAACCCATTGTCAGAGTCATGCTCCCAGCTGTGCCCTGTGTGTCAGGGGTTGGTGGCAGTGCCATCCCATGGTGGCTGCAGCCCTCCTGCAGTGGCAGATGTGGCTCTGCTGGAGCA
>JAGMWU010000251.1:18404-37240 GCA_018697195.1 Certhia americana | reverse complement strand
ACCTTGTTAGACTAACTATAAAGAACGGTATTCCTACCCTCAACATCATTGCCTGAGACCCCCCTTTAAATGTTAGGATTATAACAAGTCAAGGGAAGTTTCCATTCTTTTGTTGGTTCTAGCAACACCCCCGTCTTTCCCAACCAAGACATAACTGATGCAAGATGCAAGGATGTCCTGAATCTCTGAAGTCATCTTCACAGTAGTAACCCAAGGAGGAGCTGAACCGGACTCACAGAACCAAAATCAACGTAAGCAAGTGTTTTCTTTCTTCCTCAGCCATCTTGAGGATGCAGTGGCGTGTGATGCAGAGAATCATCAAACAAAGCCCAGTGACCCCAGTGGAACTTCTTTCTACCCACAACAGATAACGAGGCGCTGTCGCAGCTGGTGAGGTCTCTTCACCCTCCTGTAGGACAGCGAGGGAGTGTCCCCAGGAGTAGAGCCACTTGTCTCTGAAATGGAGACCTCCACTGCCTGATGTTGCTTGCAATGGCTTGCCCTAAGCCGAATCCCTGTGCAGAACTTGAGCCCGACTCTGCTGCATGTTCTTTACCAGGACTCAATGCTCCGATGCACCTGTCCTCCCTGTTTGCCTGCTTGGGCATTTTGCAACTTGGAATAAGAGGTCATGTCAGCCCTTAGCATAAGCCAAAGGGGGAAAAGGGAGCTCTGACTTTCTCAACACTCCACTTGCTAAACATCAATTGCTTGAAGCTGGGTCCTCTTCTGTTTTTTAGGAGCTCCTCTAAAGCCTCCTCTTTTGAAAGCTTGTTCACTAGTTGAAATGTATTGATGAGCCTCTGGACATACTATTACTACCTCTCTATGACCATGTTTGTCAGACAGTCCAGCTCCCTCATTTGGTAGCGGAATCTGCCGCAACTTGGTAAATCTCCTGGGAAGATTGGGGCTTTTGAAGTGTTCTGAACTAAAAGCTAAATAAATGTGCCTTAATCCAAGTGCCTCTTGTCTGCTCTAGCGGGTCCGGAATGGGGGCCAGGCCTCCAGTCCTTTCTAAAATGTGATTGGTTTCTTCTGCTCAACAGTCCTACTAAATGAATCCTAGGGATCTATTGGATTGCTTCTAGAAAACGGCAATTTGATTTATTTATTTCTTAGATTCCTATGTTTGCTAAGGTAAATAAAATATAATCAAACCAAACTCCAGGCTTATTCTGTATGTCCATGAGTCTAAATGTGCAGGAGAACTGGCCAAATGCCAGAGGCCCCTGCGCGAGCTCATCCAGGCTGGCTGCAGCCCCTGAGGGTGCCCGCAGCAGGGGGTTGCCCAGAGCCAGCACAGCTGGTAGCACTGGGGACAGCCAGGGAGAGCCTTGTATGAGGCTGTGGCAGACCATGCAGGCTCAGCCCTGCTCCCTCATGGCATCCTCATGGCCTGGGTCAAGCTGGCATTTGCCCCTCTTTTTGCCACACATTGTCCAAAGCCACTGCAAGGCGAGTGTGACCTGTTCGCATGGCGCCTGTGTGCACAGGTATGCCCTGGAGTGGCCACAGCCACAGGGATCTCCAAGCCCAGGCTCCACAAGCCTGCAAATGCTCTCTGCCCCAAAGCAAATGCAAATAAGAGCTGGGGTGTGAAAAGAGGATTGTTTGTTTGTCTGTAGAAAAGGGCAGCAACAAAAAGGAACTCCATCATGGATTTTTCAATGGTAAAGAATTTTTTATAAGAACAACAAGCGCTAACACAAGTACATCCAAAAACCCCCTATAAAACAATGTAAACTAAACATATGTACAGAAGAGAACAACAAGCTCTAAACATATTTACAGATGAAAAACATAAACATACATATAAAGGTGCATCCTGCCTGGTATCTCCATAGTCCTGAAAAAAAGCCAGTGAGCTGTCACTGCAGTCAGGCACGAGGGCTTTGTTACCCTGGCCCCATGCTGGCCCCCTGGCGAGCGGACTCCTGCTGCCAGCACTGATCCTGGCTAAGCATGGCCCAAAGCAAGCAGAGGCCGGCCAGGATTGGTGCTTTGCGACCAGAAGCGGGGTCCCCCCCTCCCCCAGCACGGTTTCCTGAGTGGGCACTCCAGCCCAGGCCGCCAGCCTGGCAGCAGGAGGCCCACTGTGCCTATGGGCAGGGTATGGCCCCCCCCCCCCCCCCAGCACCTGCCTGTCCTGCGGCTTGGGCTCCGTCTCAGCCCTAGACCATCTCCTCCTCCACATCCACCTCCATCTCTTCCTCCATCTCCTCCTGCACATCCACCTCCATCTCTTCCTCCATCTCCTCCTCCACATCCACATCCATCTCTTCCTCTCTGTCATCTTTTACATCTTTTTTAATCTTTTCCTCCATATCAATCTTGATGTCCACCTCCATCTCCTCCTCACTGTCTGGGACAGCCTGTGTAGGGAGCAAAACTTCAGAGTGGGCTCCCTGTGCTACAGCATCTGCACAGAGCTGCAGCCCACCCAGGAAGTGCAGCCATGCGCACCTGCATGGAATGGCACTGTGCCTTCATTGGGACCAAAGGCAGCATCCTGCAGGGATGGATGGCAAGATGCAGGCAGCAGGGAGATATGGGCACTGACAGCAGTGTCACAAGGGTCACTTTGCTGTGCTCTGGCAGGTGCACTTTGAGCAGGCTGTGCTTGGCTGCAGGGCCAATCCTTTCACTGCACCTTGGCAGGATACGTTCCAGACTGGAGAGATTCCTTGGGGTCACCATCCACACCTACACCTGGGGGTCGTCATGTTTCCTTTTCCCGATCTCCGAGTGCAAAAAACACACAGCAAAGGACACTTTCACTTTAATCACAGCAACGCACTTCAATGGAGTGCCAACATTTATCCAACACAAAGAAAGAGAGAGAGAGAGAGTTCAGGGAAACAGAGAGAGAGAGAAAGAGGGCTATAGGTACCAAAGTAGAGATGATGTCCTCCAGGCCTTGTGCCCATAGACGTGTCTTCCTTCCATGGGGAGATCTCAAAAGTCCTTTGCAAAAAATTCACTCTTGATAGATTTTTGCTAAAGCCAGTGGCATCTAGCCAAAGCGAAAAGCTGAGCAGTAGTATTGTGTGGAGGGGAACCATTGTCCCGAGAAGCAGGTGTAAACGTGCAGGACGTACCATTACACACCAGTGCCTGCCTGGAGCAGCGTACCGTGGGATACAACAGGAACAGCAGCAAACAATTGCTTGGCAAGCGTCTGCCCTGAGCAGGCCAGAGCCCCTGTGCAAAGGGAATGGAGTCCTCTGGATCTAAGTCTCTCTCCTTGAGACGGTCGTGAGGCAAATGAGGGAAACTTGTCACTGTCTCTTACACTGGGGAGCACCCAGAGCTGTGGCTGCACTCCGTGTTTGCCGAGTGTTGTGTTCTTATCTCCTGAAGCCTGTGGGGAGAACAAGCTGTGCTGCCAGGCCAGCACTGCCCCTCTGGGCAGGAACAAGGCTGAAGGGCTTTGCCATTGCAGAGGGGCTGGCATTGAGCCTTGGCAGGCCCTGGCAGTGCTGGAGCTGGCTCTGGGGCCTGTCCTGGACTCACGGGCCACCCACCGCCACTGCACTCCCTTAGGCAGGGACAGAAGGGTCTGTCTGTGCCAGGAGCTCTTGGATGTGTCTGTATCCATGCACAGAAGGGTCTGTCTGTGCCAGGAGCTCTTGGATGTCTCTGTATCCATGCACAGAAGGGTCTGTCTGTGCCAGGAGCTCTTGGATGTCTCTGTATCCATGCACAGGCCAACCACAGCCACTGCACTCCTGTATCCATGCACAGAAGGGTCTGTCTGTGCCAGGAGCTCTTGGATGTCTCTTTATCCATGCACAGAAGGGTCTGTCTGTGCCAGGCTTTCCAGAATGTCTTTGTGCCCATGGGGATGGAATGAACACGGGCAATCAAAGTGTCAGTCACGTTGCTTGCACATTCCTTCCTTTCTATACAAGACATGTCCATGCACATCCTCCCATACAGCTCTATTCAAAGGATAGGGATGGATAGAGATTTCCCACAGAGCTTGATCTTTGCCATAACTCACCTTGTTAGTCAGCGCCCAGGGCATTTTTTCCCAGCTCTGTGTGACTAGGTGTCCAAGAGCTGAAGGGAGCAGCATTTAGAAGCACTTTCAGCATTTCCAGGCAGCAAGTGGAGCTGACAAGCATACCTGCAACTCACTGTGTTCATCAGGATGGGCTGCTGGTTCTTTAGGAATATGGAAGAACGGAGACACGAGACTTGGAAAAATCCCAGCTCTCTGTAGATTTGTATAAAGGGGAAGCAGCAGAAACCCTTTGTGTCAGCTTGGGGGAAACAAGGTCCAAGCAGCTGGGCTTGCAGAGCGTGACTTGTGCTGCTGGTAGGTGAAATGCCATTCCATGACATCCCAGAGTGGCACAGGACAAAGCTGCAAGCACCCCTATGGCCACAAGTGAAGTCCTTGGGTGCTGCACTTCCTCGAGGAAAAGCTGCTGGCACACAATCCCTTGGCATTTCAAACTTTCATTTGCAACATTTTAGGTCCAGGTTTCAAACTGCCAAATGTTTACACTTCACACAGGGTCAGGCACAATCCATCTTTCAATTTTCTATTCCTTCAAGCACAATTTAAAAAACGACTGGAAAAACAATCCAAAATCTGTTGATAGATCCTTGCCACCAGCACACTTACAAAGACAGTAACTGAGTTCTCTTTTTAAATCATCAGTTACCTCTTTCTTAATCCAAAGCTGTGGGGGGAGGGGGGGGCGAGCGAGCAACGGACAAACGGAAAGGGAGAAAAAAACGGCCCCGGGGCTTCAGTTGCAGCAGCAGCAGCAGCAGCAGCAGCAGCAGCAGCAGCAGCGGCAGCAGCAGCAGCAGCAGCAGCAGCAGCAGCGATAGAAGCGACTTTGTCGAGACTATTCAGGCTTTTGTTGTCCCTGTCCCGCAGTCCCACTCCCTCTCTCTCTCTCCCTTTCCCGGTGTCCCCCTGCTCTCCCACTCTCCCTCTACCCGTACCATCCCGGGCCATGCCCCTGGCCCGCCCCCGGCCCCGGGCAGGGCTGCCCCGTCCCCACCCCCGGCCATCCCGCCGCGGTCTCGCCCCTTCCCGGCTCTGGCTGTGTTGGCGCTGGCGGTGCTGGGCAGGAATCAGTGCCTGGGGCTGGGGCGGCATCGCTGCCCTTTGGCAGCACCTGTGCCAAGCCCGGCCCAGGCCCCGGCCCCGGCTCCAGCACGGGCTCCAAACCCGGCCCCGGCCCCGGCCCCGGCCCCGGCCCCGGCCCCGGCCCCGGCCCTGGCCCCAGCCCCAGCTCCTCCCGAGCCCTCCAGAGGACACAGGCAGTGCGGCACCTCCCGCCGCCTCCGCTGCAGCTTCCCCAGCCCGATCTCCGCCGCTCGGCAGCGCAGCCGCCAACCCCGAGCCGCCGGGGCCCAGGGCGAGTGGGGATGCCCGGCCCGGGGCGCTCAGGGGACACTCGGGGGCCGTGTCTGGCCCAGGGCCGAGCGCTGACAGCCACGTCTCGCCCGCAGGGAAGGCGCAGGAGGCCCTGCAGGAGCGGTACCGGCTGGGTTCGCTGCTGGGCAGCGGCGGCTTTGGCAGCGTCTACTCAGGGACGCGGCTTTCGGACGGCGCCCCGGTGAGTGGCGGGGCCGGAGGAGGAGGAGGAGGAGGAGGGGGAGCAGGAGCAGGAGAAGAAGGCTGGGCCGCGGTGGGACAGGCGGCGAGCTGAACTCACTGCTGTCCCTTGTTGGCAGGTGGCCATCAAATGCGTGCCGCGGGATCGCATCCAGCACTGGGGCCAGCTGGTGAGTGAGCGGGGCCAGCGGCAGAAGCCGGGGTGTGCCGGGCGGCGAGGAGCCGGGGCCCGGCAGGGTGGGAGCTGCCGGGAGCCCTGCAGGGAGAGCGGGCGTGGGCTGAGCGGGGGATGCAGAGCATCCCGGGCTGGCTGAGGGCTCCCAGAGCCCTGGCACTGCCTCAGCCCCACTGAGGCCATCCTGCTCCTTCTGCAGCCCGACGGCACCCGGGCGCCCCTGGAGATCGTGCTGCTGCACAAGGTGTCCTCTGGCTGTGCTGGTGTCATTCAGCTCCTGGAGTGGCTTGAGCTCCCCAGCAGCTTCTTGTTGGTGCTGGAGCGTCCGGAGCGGTGCCAGGACCTCTCGGCTGTGCTGGCAGAGCGGAGGTTCCTGCCGGAGCAGGAGGCACGGGGGCTGTTCCGCCAGGTGCTGGAGGCCGTGCAGCACTGCACCAGCTGCGGGGTCCTGCACCGGGACATCAAGCCCGAGAATATCGTGCTCGACCGGGACACCGGGCAGCTGAAACTCATCGATTTTGGCTGCGGCACCTTCCTGCAAGACACAGCCTACACCAATTTTGCAGGTGAGCCCTGCCAGGGGATGCTCTGGGCATCTCACGGCCCAGCCTGGCTGTAGCACCGGGGCTTCCCCCTATCGCTGCTTGGATGGGATTAATGCTTGAGCCAAGTTGATTTGGGTGGGGCTGTGAGGGGGGGCAGCTCCCAGCCCTGCCGACAGCCTTCAGCACCCACTGTGCCCTGAGCTGGGGCTGGAGCTGGGCCAGCCAGCCTGACAAATCCCCATGGGGGTAGCAGAGAGGGGGGCTCTGACCTCGTGTCCCAGCCAGTTTGATGTGCAGGCAAGGAAGGGCTTGAACTGCTCCAGTCCTTGTTTGCCTTGGCTTATTAACATGTTTTGGGGGCCATGCAGGCAGGGAGGAGAGTGGGGGGTTTTCACCACTTGGTGGGTTTTTCTTTTGTGTGCCTTCCCAGGGCTTCTGCTGCCCTCTTCCAGCACCAGTGGCTTCTTTTCCAAGCCCCAGTTTGTACACAAGTCCCAGGTGCTGGCGAGAGGGCAGTAAGTCACTTTGTGTGCTGCTGGGGCTGCCCCCACATGCCCAGGGCTGCTGGGGCCAGGCTCTGGGAGCAGCAGCATGTCCCTGATGAACTCCGTCTGTGTTCCATAGGAACCCTGTCCTACAGCCCGCCAGAGTGGATCCACCAGCAACGCTACCACGGCCAGGCAGCAACGATCTGGTCCCTGGGCCTCCTGCTGTACCAGCTGGTGGTGGGGAAGCACCCGTTCAGGAGGGGCCAGGAGATCATCTGGGGGCGCATCTTGTTCCCACAGCGGCTCTCTCCAGGTGGATCCTCCTCTCTGGGCACGGGGGGAATACCAGAGCTGGGAGACACAGCGGGCTGCTGAGCATCCTGCTCTGGCAGCTGCTGAGCAGCTGGCACATGTGCTGCTCTCCTGCTCTTCTCCTAACAGAGAATCCATGGGGAGGTTTAGGCCCAGCTCTGGACACACCCAGCATGGCCTGGGCATGGAAACAAGGGGTCAGCTTCTCCACCTGACTGGTGATTTCTGGTTTCTCTCTTCAGAGTGCCAAGATGTCATTAAGAGGTGTTTGGCCATGCAACCCTTGGACAGACCATCCTTAGAAGACCTTTCCCAGGACCCTTGGCTGCAGGGTGTTCATCTGCCCTAGAAGATGGGAGAGATGCACGTGCACAGTTGGATGCAGAGGCCTGGCAGGTAACAGCTGCACACATCTCTTGGCACTCAGTGGCAAAGCAAAGCAGACTGTTTCTGTCGTGCCTGTAGCTCTGAGCAGGGGTCATCAGAAGGGAACACACAGCTCTTGGGCTGGAACTGAGCTGGAGACTTGGTGTGGCAAGCACTGTGGCCAGCATCCACTCTGGATTTTCTTGTCTGCTTTGTTGATGGCTGCAGCCCTGGGCAGAACACTGACAGCCTGGTCTGGCCCTCAGGGAAGGAGAAGGAGCCCCTGGAGAAGCTGTTCCAAGCTGGGCTGCTGCTGGAGACGCCCAGGACAACCTCAAGGACGACAAGCTCTTCCTCCACCTGGCCAGCTGAGGACGATCGACTTTGATTCTGGCACCTTCTTCAAAGACAGCATGCACGCCCAACTTGCAGGTGAGTCCACAGCCAGGGGGATGCTGCCAGATCTGGGCATGGCACAGCCTGGCTGGGCACCAAAGGTTCCCCCCTTTTGCTGGGCAGATGCAAGAAATTCTTCAGTCAGCTGCCAAGCTGCTTTTTGTCTCTGAGCAGCTGCTGAGGGGCTGGCTCTGCCCTGGCTGGCTGCAGGCTGGGCACATGTCCTGCCCTCCTGCTCTGCTGCCCAAGGCAGCACTGATAGGCAGCTTTGGGCACAGCTCTGGGCAGGGCCAGCACAGCCTGCGCATCGCTCTGGGTGTCTGGCACAAGGGCACAGGAGCCTTCAGCTGACGGGACATTTCTGCTTTCTCTCCATGCAGACGGGCTCTGCGGATGCTGAGGCTGCTCTGGGCTCTGCCAGGGCTCTGCTGGAGCTCAGCACCGCACCGGAATCAGCCAAAAGAGAAATGGTGTGCCCCTCAGCAGAGACTGGCTTGAGCATTCCGGCAATGCAGCTCAAGTCTGCAGAGTGTGCACCTCCAAGGGAAAACATGAATCCCCCCAAAAATAAACTTGTTCAATAACTTCTGAAATGAAATCAATCTAGCATGACTCCAAATGACATTTTCCTGCTTGCTCAAGCTGTAGCTCAGCCCTTCTCTGAACAGCTCTCTCCCCCCCAGCTGCCTTTTACTACACAACTGCTCCCTCTTTTCCCCAGTGAGTTGCCAGCCCATGACAGTCTCCATCACACCGTTGCCTTCCACCTGCTTTAGGGAACCGAGCATTGCAAGCAGGTCCTCAGTGTGCGAAGCCACAGCCTCAGTTTTAACCACGGGTGCCTCCTGTGCCCCAGGAATGGCCGTGGCTGTAAATGTGTGTTTGTCTGTAGCACAGGGCCAGGGTGTAGCGAGGCCCTTGTTGTTCCTGCGGCACTGCTCGGCAGCCCCAGTGGATCCTGGGGCCATGGCCCTTCCCCTCTGGGGCCCTGACCTGGCCCAGCCCCACCACAGGACTCGGCCTGACAAGGGCTCCAGAGGCTCCGTCCGGCCCCCAAGGGATGGGCTCTGCCCTCCCGCTGAGCCGGCAGGCCGGGCCCGAGGCTTTGCAGGGAGCTTCCTGATTCTTTTGCATAGCCTCGACCAACAGTGTCTATTTGCTATGATGAGATGTGTAAAATATCCTCTCTCGTTTGACCCCACTGCACACCTCAGAAGAGATCCCTGCACACCTTAGCAGGGACCCCAAAATAGCCCTGTGTGCCTCAGAGGTTCAGGCCCAGATGATGCCACTGAAGGAAATGTGCCCTCAGCCCAGGGATGCTCAGCATGGGCTGCCCCAGCCCCTCATGGCCCCGCCACTGCTCACAGCAGCCCCTGCCTGGCTCCTGCCTGCCCACACCGTGGGCATCCACGGCTGCTCCTGCACATGGAGCTCAGGCAGTGCTGGTGCCATGTGGGCTTTGCTGGTGCTACCACCCAGACACTGGTGTGACAGCTCCATTTCTTTATTATAACAAAAAATATGGGCCACGGCCTGGCCTGGCAGACAGGGGCTGCCCAACTTCAGTCGGGCCAGAGTACAGGGCCACAGGTCTCGGGGGCAGAGGGTCTGGCTGGGGAGGTGTGGGTATCGGGACATCCTGAAGATGGGGGTGCAGCCGCACCAGGGTCGACAGAGAAAGTCCTGAGGAGCTGGGATGACAGGTGATTTTCTTACTCCCTGTGTTTTTAGCAGGTCTTGTGAAGCTTCTGAGGAGCACCTGTGGAGAGAGGAGGTGTCAGAGGCCCCAGCTGCCGCTGGCACACAGGGAGCCTCGTGCACAGCAGGGCCCAGAGCTGCCAAGGCTCCCCAGCACGGCTGGAGCTGCTGGCACAGCTTGGCCCAGCTGCACAGCTGCCCCTCCAGGCCCCGGTGAGCAGGGGATGGCTCTGGGTAGGGAGCCTGGCCAGGAGTTGGCCCCAAAGCACATCTGCCTTTCAAGGGCAATCTCGTCCCTGCTCTTTCCCCTTTCTTGGCCTTGCTTTGCCTCTGCCTTCTGCTCCTGGGGCTGCTCTTAAGGCTCAGCGGGAGCCACCACTGAATATGACCCCAGCACACTCCACAGGACAAGTTGAAGCAAGGCCAGTTAAAGCATGGGGCAGCAGCAGAACCATCAGCAGCGTTCTTTGAAGAACCACTGACTATCCACAGCTCCACAGCAGCCTCACTGGGAATGTTTCCTGTCTGCAATGCGCTTCCTAAAGAAGCTGTTTGAAGGACAGATGAACAAAACACTCACTGTTTGCTCTTCGGGCAATGCCAGATCGCACAGGAATCCACATGAGCAGAAGAATATAAGGATTAAGACCAGAGCAAGCAAGCCTGCCATTAACTCTAATAAACCGGGTTTTTCCCAGCAGCAACTGCTTCTGCTGCCCTTCTGGCAATCGGGAACACGTGTAGGGGTGCTGGCTGCATCTGTGGGAGCAATGGAGAGCGTGAGCCCGTGCTGTGCTGCACTGCTCAGCTGGCAGCACGGTGCATACGGCCAGGACATTCTCTGTTTGCCCCAGAGCTGGAGCCTGCAGGCACCTTGCTGCCCCTTGGCACAGGCTGTGCCAGCCAACAAAGCCCAGAAGGCAGGAGGAGAGCCCGGGGGCAGCACAGCTGCTAGGGCAGTCGCTCCTTCGAGGTACACAGGCCAAACCCATCCCTGAGCAGCCACTGCCACCCCGACCCTCCCTGCCCTGTGACATCTGCCCCAGCCCAAGGGGACAGAGCCAGGCCCTGTCAGGAGCCAGTGCAGCCCCTACCCCATTGGGAGCCAGGGCTGGCTCTGGCCCTGGGCTCACGGCAGGGCTCCTGCTCGGGGCTGCTCCTGTGCCTTGGGCCTCTGGGCACTCAGGGCCAGCTCTGGGAGCAGCTGCAGCAGCAGGGACGTTGGTGCACAAGTCCTGTTTCCCAGGGGCCGTGAACCAGCTCCAGAGGCCTCGAAGGCGAGGCGCCTGTGGCTTTGGCTGCTGCTGGGTCGTGTAAGGGCAGGGCTTGGGGGAAGAGCTCCTGCCACACAGCCCCACCAAGGGCTGAGCCTGGCACAGGAATCACCTCTTGCTGCCTGTCCTGTTCCTGGGAATGAACTTCTCTCCTGCATCAGGGTAGCAAGGATCCACTGCTTTCCTCCAGGAAATGCACCTGCTGTCCAGTTTTTTTGTCCACCCTTGATAAAAGAAAGGGAGACAGGTGGATGAATCAGAACCCTTCCCCATCATGGAGGGCTCATCTTAAAGAGGGAACACTTCTCAAAACCACAGTAAAGGACCATGAAAATGCCCAGCCACTTCAGGCTGGGCCAGGGTTCTCCATCATTGAAACAATTGCCTTTTCTGATCACCCCAGAGATGGGGAAATTGCAGGGGATCTCAGGGTGTGCAAGACCCACAGTGCAGTTTGGGCTCCCTGTCAGCTGATGCCAAATGCCTTCCTGCACAGGCTGGGCAGAAGCTGCAGCCAGGCCAGGCTGGCAAACAGCCCTGCATGGCATGAAAGCAGCAGCAGCAGTGGGAGAGCCAGGCTGGCAAACAGCCCTGCATGGCATGAAAGCAGCAGCAGCAGCAGTGGGACAGCCAGGCTGCCATGGATCCCTTCCGTCTGTGCCAAGCACGGTGTGTCCACACGTGCAGAGAAAGCCCCTGGCTGCTGAGTCTCTGGAGAAGGCTGAGGGACAAGGACCCACCTTGTCCTCCCTGCAACATTTCCTTCAGCATTTGCCTCATGAGTTCGGATGGCTCATGGGGTTTCTTGTATCCTGTGCCTTTTTTCTTTCCCATTGGAGGACCTGAGAGTAAAATAGTTCCATTTCTCAGGAGTGGATGCCACAAATCCAGTGCTCAGCCTGTGGGGTCAGCAGGGACACAGTACTCACCCCGGTGATGGGAGCTGGGCTGGTGTGTAGCAACCAGCAAAGGGGCTGGAGAATTCCTCCCTGCAGACACACCTGTAACTCAAGAGCCACAGATCACTTTGTCGCCTGCTTTCTCCCACCTTTCATTGATTATTCCTTGGGAGGACATTGAGAACATACCTGCAGGAGGTGCAGATGGCTTCAAAACTTTATGCAGCCCAGTTAATGGAGAAGCCTTGCCAGGAAGCCCATCTAGAAGGGAGCACAGATCATAAGCATTTCCATGGTCTGCTGGGATTTCCTTTTCCTTTAGGGAACAGGGCTCTGCAACAGGGGTCTGTTAAGACTGCGGTACTCAGATGTCAGTGGACATGGCCATAGATGCATAGGGGCATGGGGAGCTCTGGGCTGTCTCCTGGTCACTCTCCACACTCTTTGCAGTCCCTGTGAAACATCCCTGGAGAGCTGGGAGAACAGCTTGGGACCTGTTGGGGCTCTCTCATTTCCACAGTGCAAATTCTCCCTAAAGCCCCAAGAAAAACTACAGCAGGCCACGCCACACGTATCCCTTGTTTCACCCCTTCCTGTGCTGTCACAGCTGCCCCAGGCCAAGGGGACAGAGCCAGGCCCTGTCAGGAGCCAGTACAGCCCCTGCCCCATTGGGAGCCAGGGCTGGCTCTGGCCCTGGGCTCATGGCAGGGCTCCTGCTCGGATCTGCTCCTGTGCCTTGGGCCTCTGGGCACTCAGGGCTAGCTCTGGGAGCAGCTGCAGCGGGAGGGACGTTGGTGCACAAGTCCCGTTTCCCAGGGGTCCTGAACCAGCTCCAGAGGCCCTGAAGCCGAGGCGCCTGCGGCTCTGGCTGCTGCCAGACGGTGCAAGGGCAGGGTGTGGGGGAAGAGCTCCTGCCACACAGCCCCACCAAGGGCTGAGCCTGGCACAGGAATCACCTCTTGTGCCTGTCCCTGTGCCTGGAATGAACTTCTCTCCTGCATCAGGGGCTGCCAAGGATCCACTGCTTCCTCCAGGAAATGCCACCTTCTGTACAGTTTTTTTGTCCATCCCTTGATAAAAGAAAGGAGACAGGTGGATGCATCAGAACCCTTCCCCATCATGGAGGGCTCATCTTAAAGAGGGAACACTTCTCAAAACCACAGTAAAGGACCAAGAAAATGCCCAGCCACTTCAGGCTGGGCCAGGGTTCTCCATCATTGAAGCAATTGCCTTTTCTGATCTCCCCAGAGATGGGAAAATTGCAGGGGATATCAGGGTGTGCAAGACCCACAGTACAGTTTGGGCTCCCTGTCAGCTGATGCCAAATGCCTTCCTGCACAGGCTGGGCAGAAGCTGCAGCCAGGCCAGGCTGGCAAACAGCCCTGCATGGCATGAAAGCAGCAGCAGCAGTGGGACAGCCAGGCTGCCATGGATCCCTTGCTGCTGTGCTGGGCACGGTGTGTGCGGATGTGCAGAGAAAGCCTGTGGCTGCTGAGTGTCAGGGGAAGGCTGAGGGACATGGACCCACCTTGTCCTCCCTGCAGCATTTCCTTCAGCATTTGCCTCATGATTTGGGATGGCTCATGGGGTTTCTTGTGTCCTGTGCCTTTTTTCTTTCCCATTGGAGGACCTGAGAGCAAAAGAGTTCCATTTCTCAGGCAGTGGATGCCAAAAAGCAGTGCTCAGCCTGTGGGGTCAGCAGGGACACAATACTCACCCGCTGATGGGAGCTGGGCTGGTGTGCAGAACAGCAAAAGGGGCTGGAGAATTCCTCCCTGCGACACACCGTAAACTCAACAGCCACAGAAGCTTCTGTCATATCTGCTGCTCTGCACGGACAGCAGTGAGGTGCAAGATCAGTGTAGGGATCCCACAGGACAGGGGCACACACATACTTGGTTCTGTCCTGGCTCCTACAGCGATGCCTCCCTGGCCGAGCTTTGGCCTCTGAGCTTGCAGCTCTCCCAGGGGAAAAGGCCGTGACCTACCCTCACCATCTCCCAGAGGCTCAGTCCTGGACATGGCTTGGGAACGTGCCTCACCTTCACCAATAGGCTTGCCTGCAAAGACAGACAGGACAGAACAGCTCCCAGCACTGTTGGAGATCCTCAGGCTACCTGGGGCTGGCAAAGGTGCCACAAAGGCACAGCCCTGGGGCACAACCCTGGGCCTGGCCCCTTCAGTCTTTGATCTTCTCAGTGGCTGCACAGAGCACACAGAGAGAGACAATGGCATTGCACATGGGAAGAGGATTGACAGCTAAATGCTCCTTCCTCCCACTCTCAGCGATTCTGTGGGATCATCAGGGCTTCAGAAGGGCATAGGGCAAATTTTCCAAAATCCATCATTTCTGATTCACTCATAACAAGTTTGGCACATGAATGAGCTCTCTCCACATTGACACTGAACATTCTGTCTGTAAAAGGAATTGAAAACTTGCCTCCAGCACCGGGCAACGTCTTTAAACCATCATTCACCAGCAATTCCAAGTCATCCATGTCATGATCCCCATCTAGAAGGGAGCACAGATCAGAACCATTTCCATGTTGTGTTGGGATCCCCTTCTTCTTTAGGCAGCTGGGCACTACATGGAGGTCGGATAAGGCAACGAGAGCCAGATGTCAATGGAGATGGCCAAAGCTGCAGAAGGGCCTGTGGAGCTCTGGGATGGCTCCTGGTCCCTCTCCACACTCTTTGCAGTGCCTGTGCAACATCCCTTGAAGACCTGTCTGGAGCAGGCCAGGGCCCTTTGTGGCTCTCTCCCTCCCACAGAGGAAAGCCTCCCTAAAGCCCTATGGAAAACCATTGCCAACTCTTCCTAAGGAGAAGGCAGCGCTCTCCCAGGAAAGGGGAGCCAGGCCGTGGACTCACCTGCTCCCTGCACTCGCCATGGAGCAGCCTGGGCAGCCCTGGCAGGCAGGGCCACTGCCAGAAGGAGCAGGAGGAAGAGGCGCAGAGCAAGGGCCATGGTGCCTTGCCCTCTGCCACTCTCGCAGCTCTTGCTGCCACCACTGTCCTGACACTGCTGTGCCAATGTCAGCACCACTGCCGCCACCGCCACTGCCACAGCAGTTGTGGTCAGGGACTGAGTGGTCGGTGGTTGTGTTGCTGTGCAAGCACGGGGCTCTGGCAGCTCTGTGAGCTCAGAACCTGCTGTGACCTCAGCCTGCTGTGACCCCAGAGCCTGCTGTGACCTCACAGCCTTAGCTGTACCCCCAGAGTGTCCCCCCATCTGTACAAATGGACTGCCCTGACTGGAAATGTTTTCCTTCATCCAAGGGCCAGTGTTTAGCAAAACCTTTGTTTTGCCTGCTGATATTGCTGGTCAGGCTGTGTCCCTGGACATGCTCTTGATGGCTTCCCTCTTTTCCTGGGCATGCCGCTAG
Organism: Certhia americana; assembly: GCA_018697195.1. NCBI lineage: Eukaryota > Metazoa > Chordata > Aves > Passeriformes > Certhiidae > Certhia > Certhia americana. The sequence goes on along the minus strand of JAGMWU010000251.1, from coordinate 22,114 downwards.
AGGATGTGCAGGCCCAGATGATGCCACTGAAGGAAATGTGCCCTCAGCCCAGGGATGCTCAGCATGGGCTGCCCCAGCCCCTCATGGCCCCGCCACTGCTCACAGCAGCCCCTGCCTGGCTCCTGCCTGTCCACACCGTGGGCATCCACGGCTGCTCCTGCACATGGAGCTCAGGCAGTGCTGGTGCCATGTGGGCTTTGCTGGTGCTACAACTGGGACACTGCTGTGACAGCTCCATTTCTTTATTGGAACATAAACATGGGCCAAGGCCTGGCCTGGCAGGAGGGACCCATTTTCAGTCTGGGCCAGAGAGCAGAGCCAGTGCCTTCAGCGGGAGAAGGTTTTTGTTTTGGGTGGTGGCAGCATTTGCACAGCAACAAGGTAGCAGTGCAGCTGTGACAGAGATATTGGGCATGGGTGTGGAGCTGTGAAATAACAGGTACAGGTGTCCCAGATGCAGATGTTTGGCCAGTCTTGTGAAGCTGCAGGTGGGCACCTTTGGAGAGAGGAAGTGGCTGATTCCCACAGTGCTCAAAGTTTGCCTCTGGAGACTAGGAGGTGAGCTTGTCAGAAATTCCAGAAAATATCTGACAAAAGGTTTTACGTAATTCTGTTGTGACTAGGTACAAATTTCTAGTGGGGAAAGAGCCTTTGCAGCAGGCTGGAGTGGGGACTGGATCAGATAGGATGGATCATGATTTGGCCCAGGCTCTGTATTCAGACAGTATTAACATGAGGCCATGGGAAATGGGATACTGAAAGAAGTTTAGCCAGGGCTGGGTCAGGTCTCAAGTTCGACCTCTCTGTTAGTTCGAGACGGTCTGGTCCCTGTCCTGAGTACAGGATTGGATACCTGGCCCCAGGTAACCCAATGTACTGTGAAGTTAGCTACAACCTTGTGTCTTTTGCAAGGACGCCCCTGACCCACATGGTCCTTGAAGGCAGCTCCCAGGTGTTCTGGCCTTAGATGCTGCCTTCTGACCACGTGGATGCTCTGAGACATGAAAATCTACTTTTGCCAAGTCCATTGGACCCATCCTGTTTTTACAGCCACGCACCCCTCGGTCAAACTGGGTCAGAAGTAGCGGGGAAACCACCCCCAGATTGCTACAGACTGGCTTTCTTGGAGTGTCTAAGTTCTTCCAAGAGCAAAGATTACCAAATAAATGCAATGTAATTTTCTATTGTAGAAGTGTAACAATATTCTATGCTTTTCAGAATTATAACTTACTTTGAAAAATCCAAAACTACTATGGAAAAAGGGAAGAAATATTTGGGGATGTTTTCCTACAGATATATTTCTAAATAGTTCTAAAAATTTCTAGTTTCCAAAAATGACAAAAAGAAAGATAGCATGGTGTTTCAGTAGCCCTGGCTGCTGACTGCCCAGCTGTGGCTGTGCCCAGACAAGGAGCTCTGCCAGTGATGGTAGCACCACCCAAATACCAGAGCTGAGGCTGCAGGTGCTGCTGGACTCAAGCCCTTCCCTGGCAAGACGAGCCCATGTCCTGTCCTGGCTGGAGAGTAGGGCCAGCACCTTTGGTGACAGAGGGTCCTGTTCTGGATGGTGGTGGCAGAATAAGAAGCTGGTAAAGCAGCCGTGGCAGGGACAATGGTTATGTGCAGGGAGATGGGGAAAGACGTGAACAGCTGGGATGACAGGACGGTTTCTCACTCCTGGAGTTGTTCAGTTGGTTTTGTAAAACTTCAGAAGCGAACCTGTGGAGAGAGGAGGTGTCACGGGCCCCAGCTGCCGCTGGCCACAAAGGGAGCCTGAGTGAACAGCAGCGGCCCAGAGCTGCCAGGATACCACAGCACAGGCTGGAGCTGTGGCACAGATTGGACCCAGCGGCACAGCTGCCCCTCCAAGGCCTGGACACGCAGGGGGAGGGCTCTGGGCAGGGACCCTGTCCAGAAGCGGGGCTCCAGAGGCGTGTCTGCCTTTAAGGAACAATCTCGCCCCACTCTTTTATCATTGTCCTTGGTGCATGTGCCCGTGACTCCTGGGGCTGCTCTTAAGCTCAGTGGGAGGCAGAACTGGATATGGACCAGGCACACGCCACCGGACACGGTCAAGCAAGCGCCGTTACAAGCATGGGCTTAAGAGCAGCACCATCCGCACAGTCTTTGAAACAACCACCACTGAATTATCCACAGCTCCATAGCAGCCTCAGTGGGAAATCGTTTCCTGTTGCAAATGCGATTCTAAGAAAGCTGTTGAAGGAAAACATGAACAAATCCATCCACTGTTTTCTGCTGCTGGGCAATGCTAAGGGAGGGCATGGGGGGGAAAGAGCTGCGGCCACACACAGCCACACACAGCGGAGCCTGGCACAGCAATCACTCCTGTGGCCTCGCTCTCCTTCTTTCCCTGCTGCAGGCACTGTCATGGAGCCATGGCTTCCTCTAGCATGTGCCACATCTGCAAAGATTTTGCTCCATCACTTGAGGAAGGAAAAGGGGCAGACTGATCAGAGGAAATGATAAACAATTGGGGGAGGTGGAATCTTCAGGAGGGCAATGCTTGTAATAAGTCTTTGATTAAGTATTAGACGAAACGGGCAGTTATTTTGGGATGGTGAGAGCCCTCGCATTGAAACAGCCCCTACACCGACACTGCCTGGAGACTGGGAAAAAATGCAGGGATCTATCGGGCGTGCAAGGCATGCTGCAAGTTGGGCTCCCGGTCAGCTGTCCAAATGCCTTCTGCCCTGCAGGGTGTGAAAGCAGCAATGGGGCAGACCAGGCTGCCATGGATCCCTTCTGCCTTGTGGGCACCGTGTGTTCCAACTGTGCAGAGAAAACCCTGGTGCTGAGTCTAAGGGCAAGGCTGTAGGGAAAAAAAAAAAAAACAAAAAAAAAAAAAAATGCGGATCCGTGGCCATTCATCAGCGATTCTGGGAGAGGACAGGCAAGGAGCCGCAGCAAGGCCAGAGCCCCGAGGGGTGGTCATATTTATCCGGTGTTGATGTTTCATTAGGGAATAGAGGACAAGAAGGAGCAGCCTGGTGACGTGCCTTGGTTCTACATAAAAAGGAAAGCCTTGTACCGCTTACCAACAAAAAATGGAATTTGCAACAGCCTATTATACAACAGCCCTTTCCAGAAATTCTGTATGGATGATAGGGATCACCAACAATCAGCAGACGGAATCGACTTAATCTATAACAAATACCTAACTATACAGAAGAGCGCCTTTTTCCTAATAAAGACTTCCCTGGATCTAAGCAATCCGCTCCCCTTACATGGAATATTTGAGGAGAACGTATCAAAATACAATTATTAAATTGGTTAGGAATGGAAAAAGGAAGACCGGCTGCTTTTAAGAGTGTAACAAACATGCAAAATTACAAAGAGGCCCTTTTGAAATGGCAAAACATTTAGTGGTTGGTTCACATCACTAGATTTGCAGATTAATACAAAAGACTACAATCAGTATGTTTTCAGTATTCCCTTTTAATGCCGTGCTCTTTGGCAAACATATTCATTTTCCTTTCAATCGCATAGTTTCCTTGCTGTTTTAAACCAGGTGTGTGTCAGTATTTTGATCTGTGGTGCCAGGGATCTATTGAAGTGGCCACGCAGTGCCCTGTGTAGGCAATCTCACGGTCACACCCGAGGGGTGACGGCTCTGCCCGAGCGGCCCGGCGCTGCCATGGCAGGTCAGTCCCCTCAGTGGGGGCACTGGCAGCCCGGCTCTGCCGGAGCAC
>JAGMWU010000251.1:0-10341 GCA_018697195.1 Certhia americana | reverse complement strand
ATGCCCGGTGCCATTGGCTCTGTCCCCTGCAGCATGCATGCTGTGTCACCCTGCAGAGGCTGGCCCCTGTGATTCTCCAGGCCCTGGCAACTGCTCCTGTGCTGCTCCTGCGCTGCCCAGGGCACTCACGGGTGCTGCTCGGGCCTGGCAGCAACCAGAAGCAGCAGGGAGTGTGCCAGCTCTGCTGCTCTGGGCACGGCTGTCAGGCAAAGCACCCGGGTGCCCCTGGGCTGGGGGCAGTGTCCAGGTCAGGCTTGGCAAAGCCCGTCTGCTCCTGGAGGGCTGGGGGCACTGCTCTGACCTGGCCTGGCTCATGCCTGGGGGGCCCTTGACATCCCTGATCCCCCTTACAGTCGCCAGGCATGAGCCAGAGCTCAATGGCCCCAGCCTGGCCGGACAGTCAGGACTGGAACCTTCCCGTGGCTCCCCAGAACCTGAGCCCATCAACCCCAGCTGGGAAACACTGCCTAACAGGGTTTGCCAGTATCTTTTCCTGTTAGATCTTTGAAAAGGTTTTCAAAGTAACATTGTTTGGCAACTTCTTCATGGAACAAACATGGCACACTTCTAATCAGTAACAGGTTTATTGGTTTGCTTGTACTTTCCCTCTGGCATCCTTATGCTTCTGTCGGCAGTCCAGAAAATAACGAAAATCTAACTTATTCTTAGGAGAAGTTTCTGAATCCGCTATTGGGAGAAGTCTCTACATTCACTCTTAAACACTTTCCTTACATAGAGTTAAGTAGCTGCTCCTGTAACATACAGAAATGTAGTGGTTTACCTGAGTGGACATCACAACATGAGGTTATACACACCAGCATACTAAAAGACATTTGTTCCCTGGTAGTTACAAAGTCCCAGGCTCTTCTCCAGCTGTGCAATTAATTTGGTATCATGCACATTCATAGCCGTGTTCCTTCCCCATGCTCAGCTTTCAGCCGCAGTTACCGGGGAGCAGACGTCACGTACTCACCTCAAGTAATAATCTACGTCTCTCTTCCCGACTCTCTTTTTCTTCACTCAGCTCTACTGATCTACAAAATTACTCTGGGCCCTCTGCACAAAACAAAGAACCAATTAATAAGGCAAACACTTCTGAGTATGCTGCTGCTTCTAACAATCATGAACAAACAACACAGCAATAAAGTCAGAAGCTCTATTCCTCAAATCCTTCCAATTCCCTTCCCCCCCACCACACGCTGGCTCCAAGAGAAATGTTCTGTACTGCAGCCTGGTGTACAGTGAAAAACGAAAGGCAGCAGCAGTGTGCCTGAACATGCTGAAATCTAAATTGCAGTGAAATGGTAGCTGTTTCATTAAAAGCTCAGCACCAGGATCCCACATCTTCCCCCAGAACTGCTGCCTGCTAAGGACTGACAGATCTCCATTTTAACACCCTCTGTAAATCAGATAGGCTAAAAGATTGCAGGGCAGTAAGTGTATGAACACAGCAATACCTCTCATTAGGCACCATTTCTTCCTCCTCACTGAATTCCATCAGGGTTTAAAAGGAAAGACTACAGAAGGGGGTGAGGAAATTCTGTTGTATCTCTTAGGCGTTCATCACCTTTGGAGAAGAAGAAAACTCTAGCACTTTCTGTGCGTGGTAGAGAAAGAAATCTAGAGAAGCACAAAGGGATTTTAGCACCTTTTAGGTACTATCAAATTCCATGAACATGAGTTAAAGCTGTAGTACTTCAGAGAAATGGTATACATTGAAGAGCCTAATTCCATAGTAACCAAATAGAACCTTCAATTAAAAATCACACTTTTGATAAGCAAATTGACCGTGCTTTGGCTATTGGGCAAAATCAGTTTGGGGTTGGTCAAACCAGAAGAAGCCAGCTAATTTCTTGTGCTCAACTCCTCTCTCTTCATATTCAACTTCCCATCAAATGGGCTGCTGGCAGTTTTGACTCTGTGCAGCACAACTGGTTTTCCAAGATGACTTTCATTGCTCAAGGTGTGCAATGTCAGTTTCCCATTTCCTGACTACTGCTATTAATATTCCCACAGCATCCAACTACAACAGCTACAAGTAGACAACAAATACAAATGGGACTTGCATTTCTTTTTCATTTCTGACATCTCAGGCTCATCATCATCATCCTCAGAACTTCTGTCTTGGAAATGTGAATCCTCTTGCCATGTGACTTTTACTGGTTTTATTGCTCCAAGTACATAAGGCTCTGCAATGACAGCACCAAAAAAGAAAAAAAAGCCTAATCAAGATTATTCCTCTAGTTGCCAGAAAAAATTCCTCCTTTCAAGTGGAATACTTACACTGGTGGAGACAGTTTTAAGGAGGACAGTATCTTCTCCTATCAGATTTTCTGAGCTATATCTCTGCTTCAGTATTTCCCACTTTGTTCTCGGGATCTCATATGTATTCCTAAATGTTTATCATTGCATTCACTAGACACTGATTACTTTCTGAATTCAGCACAAGTGTGAGGGGCTTGTTGTTATGTGTTGTTGCATTGGGTTTTTTAATTCTTTGGATAACTTCTCACGATCTCACATGACTGAGACTTGATTTAATATGGTTTCATCTTGGTTTCATAAGGCTTCATTTTATCTGAGGTTAGGACACCCCAATGATCATGTGTCAGTTTCCATTTTCTAAAGGTCCAAGAATAGAGTTCAGTAACTAATAGAATGTTCATGGATCCCTGGCTCAGGATTTTGCTCCTCACTCTACATTAACGCACATTTTCTTTAAAATCATGTTGGGTTCTATGAAACTTGATGTGACTGGTGTGTCACCTTTTTCCCTGTTGGAGAAATTTAGGGGATGGCAACAAGCTTCTTCAGCACTCTGCCAAAACCCCAATGCCTTCTCAAAGCATGCCTTTCAAAATTCCTGAGGTGCAAGCAGGAGTTGCCTCTCATTAACCTAGCACAGCCTTAGGAAGCAGAAATGAAGATCAGAACGCTTCTGCCTAATGACTGACTTCTGCTGCTGAGAATCCCCTGGATCCTGACCTTCTTTACACCACATTACCCTGCAGTGCATGACAGAAGCTGTTCCTTAGAAATGGCACTGTTAGAAGGGCTCTGCCATTACCTTCGTAGATTCCCAACTCCTCTGTGTCTCCAAAGAAGGGAAACTTGAAGGTGCTCGACTCCTGAGCTCTGTTGTTCTCAGGCAAATGTCCCAAATGGTCATCTGGGGCAGAGTTCTGTGCATCCTCTTTGTCCCAGGGTACTTCCTCAGTCTTTTCTGGTTTGTTTTTTGAAGGTCCAAGCAAGTCTTTTAAGTCAGCAGCAATATCATAATACATTTCTTCAGATACTTGAGGCAGTGTCTCACTCTCTTCTTTCTTCTTCCTTTTGGCTTTACTGAAATGAGATTGGTCAAGGATAGCAACACAGCACACAGCCTTTTCAGAGACAGCTGCCCTAAGAGCCACCTTGCTCTGCCATGTCTCCCTAAACATATCCAAGCCCTTTAAGGAGTGGTTCACTTTCTAGGGTAAGCAGTGGGGGAAACATCTGAGCTTGGAGTCTGAAGGCAGGAACAAGTGTCCCTTTAAAATAGCCACATCCTTAGGTGACTTTTCACTGAATAAATGGTAACATAGAAATCAAGGTATTTAGCAGAGACTTCTTTCCTACCAATCAAAAACCCAAGAGCTAATACAGTTTTCTCCCTGACCTGCAAATCTCAAGGTGCTTGTATTGAGCATTCTCACCTTCACATAGGGCAGTGAACAGATGGACTGGAAAGAAAAGATGACACTACGTGCTGCTGTTGGAGGTCCGAGTGGAGGCCCGACGTCGCTGGTGGGAGTGGTTGTTCCTGGGGGACGTCCCCGATGGTGTCCCCCTGCGGCTGGGCCTCTCAGCACTTGCTGCTGTGCCCCTGCTCCTGTCCTGGTGACTCCTGGACTGGACAGGCTGATTTGAGGCCCGACGTTGCTGCTGGGAGCGTCTGCGTCTGGGGGGCGTCCCCGAAGGTGTCTGCCTTCGCCTGGGTCTCTCAGTCCTTGATGCTGTCCTGTGTCTCCTGTCACGAGGACTCCTTGAGCGGACAGCTGGACCCTGGGCCTGACTTTGCTGGTGGCAGAGGCTGCATCTGGGGGATGCCTGCGATGGTGTCTGCCTTCGCCTGGGCCTCTCAGTCCTAGGTCCTGTCCTGTGGCTCCTGTCACGGCAGCTCCTTGAGCGGACAGCTGGACTCTGGGCCCGACCTTGCTGGCTGCTGCGTCTGCGTCTGGGGGATGGCGGTGACAGTGTCTCTCTTTGCCTGGGCCTCTCAGCCCTTCGTCCTCTGCTGCTGCTCCTATCACGGGGACTCCTCGACCGGACACCTGGGTTTGGTGCCCGACCTCGCTGGCAAGAGCGGTTTTGCCTGCGGTCAGGCCCAGCACATCTGGAAGGGAGCCTGTGCCCAAGGTCTGTAGATCTGCCATATATTGAGACTGATGTGCTTGGGCTGTGGGTGTCCAGCGAGGAAGATGGCAGAGACAGCTGCGATGTTTCATGTTGGTGTCTGCTGCGGTTGGTGGTCTCTGGAGAAGAAGACTGGGGAGCCGGACCCCATGACTCCGAGCTGTGGGAGCTGGAGCTGCTGGTCTCTGATTCTGGGGAGCCATGGGCAGGCTCCAATCCTGACTGTGTGGCCAGGCTGCGACCATTGAGCTCTGGTTGAGCTTTAGAGGCTGCAAGGCAAAGCAGGAAGATCAAAAGCCCGTGGGCCAAGCCAGGTCAGAGCAGTGCCGCCAGCACTCAAGGAGTGGACAGGCTCTGCCAAGCCAGCATGGGAACTGCCCTGGCCCATGGGCAGTGCTTTCAGCCCAGGGGCACCCAGCCCAGAGCCACAAGGGTGCTTTGCCTCGTACCCGTGCCAAGACCAGCACAGCTGTCACACTCCCAGGTGTGGATATGGTTGCTCAGGCCGGCGCAGTGCCTGTGGGTGCCCTGGGCAGCACAGGAGGAACACAGCAGCAGTTTCCAGGGCCTGGAGAAGCAAACGGGTTCTTGTCTCTGAGGACAAAGTGTCCAGAGCACGGACAAAGTCCGTCTAAGCTCTTCTGGCTTCTTCTGCTTTGAGCCCTTGCTGAGACACGGGTTCCCTGCAGAGCCCTGGGTATAGCTTCCCAACTTACCCCTCTGCCTCTGCCTGCTCCCTGCCTCCTGGGCAAAGGCAATCCCTGGCATTGCACATGCTGTGCCTCTCTCCTAGTTCCACAAAGGCATCGTTGTCCTCCCATGTTGGCTGTCTGATGGAGAAAGGAAAAGCTGATGACTTTCTGCTGCCCTACCCTCATGGAGGTACCGAGTGTCCCTGCTCTTCCTCCAGTGCTTTTCCAAGTTGAGCGTGAAGCTGAAGCCCAGGTTCATGGGATAGGGCAGGGTCAGGATTGCATGGCAGGGGCGGGGAGAGCACAGCACTTGCACCCTCTTGTCTTGTGAGCCAGGCAGAAGGACACCAACCTGAAGGGGACTCGGATCCCCAAGATGAACATTTGTGAAAGAAATTCTCTAATGTCTCTGCATAGAGGGCACCGGAGGCATAAAATACCAACGCACATGGCCTGTCCCTGCAGGGCAAACAGAAGCAGTGTGAGCGAGGTCCTGGTGCTGCTGAGGACCTGCTGAGCCCCTGGGCTGAGGGCATGGTTCCTACCTGGATGCAGTCCCTGTGGAACCAGGCCCTTTTGCACGCTGGGCACACCATGGTTCTGAAGGTCTTCCTGTCATCCACAAGCTCCATGCAGATGAGGCATTCGGTGCCCGGCTCTGGAGTCACCTGCACATCCTGTTCTGGGCGGTGCTGATGGCAGTAGGAACTGGGGGCAAAGGGATGGGCAAAGGCATAAGAAATGCTGGATACTTCTCCATGGGTGGCTATCAGTGTACAGGAGGTACCTGTAGTGTGGAATATAATGAGTGACACAGCCGCCCTCCCTGGCACAGGGCAGGTGGAACCACCTGTCGCAGTCTTCCTTGCAGCACATGACCGTGGCCCCTCTCTGTCCGCAGACATAGCAGTGCTGGGAAGAGCCGAGCAGCCCCATCAGCAGCAGCCTCCAGGCCTCCCCAGGCAGCCCCAGGCTCTGGGCAGGGTGCAGGATGTGGCCACTGCTGGGTCTCAGCTCACAGAGCTGCCTGGTGGAGGAGGCTCTTGTGGCAGAGCCCCAGTGGGGATGCTGGGAGCCACACTTTGTCCCACAGCCATCTGCAAAGGGTGGCCTTTCTTTTGTGGGGTCTGAGCTAAGCTCGTGCAAGTCTCGCCTGGCACAAACGTTTCTGCTCTTTTCAGGCTCTCACCATCTGTGCCGCCCGCCTGACAGCAAGGTGGATATCTCGTGGGAGAAAGCCCATGAGTCCAACACGGTCATTCTCTTGGCGAAAGAGCAGAGTGGCAAAATACTGCAGAAAACAGGACGAGCTAGTGAGAAGAGAGTGGCAGGGACTGCCCATTGCAATGCTGGAGGGAGCGCCCGGAGCCACTCACCATGCAGAACACGTGGGCACAGACCCCGTATTTCTCCAATTTGTCACCACAGATGTCGGAGTCAGCCTCTACGCGGCGACACAGCATGCATGCTGCAGGGGACAGAGCCAATGGCACCGGGCTACTGAGCGCCTGCGGGATCTCAGCCTGCAGCATCTTGCCCCAATGGCTGAGCTCTGCTGCCTGCCTGTTTTTTTTTTTTTGTTTCCCTGTTGGGCAGGGCTGGAGGTTGGGAGGAGCAGGGGCACTGTGGGCACGGGTGTCCCAACAGCTGCCCGCCACAGCTGGCCCCACTTGGGCAGACAGGAGACTAACCAGCCATGGGTGGCTGAGCAGCTCCTGCCTCCACCATGCCTCTGCTCTGGGCACACAGCTGGCCACCCTGACAGCCTCTGGGCACGCTGTGGAGGGCAGCTTTTCCCTCACAGGGTCCCCTGGCATCAGGGCTCTCCTGCTTCCTGATAGACATGGCAGCTGTCCGCAGTGACGTCCTGTGCAGGATGTCACGGTCTCCTCCAGGAGATGCGTCCTTTCCCTCTGGGGGAGAAAGAACAGTGAGGGGAGTTTGCAGAAGTGGCCAGGAGCCCCAAGGGCAATGCTCCTGGGCAGCCCTGTGTGACAACCATGCTCCTTGTCCGCCTCTCTGCTGTCGCTGAGCTGAAGAACACTTCTGTACTCCCCTAGAAGTTCCTCAGCTGATTCTGAGAATGGAGAGGCAGGTGAGCTGCAGCACAGGCCAGATTCCTGAGGTTGTGGGGCCCCTCTGCGTCCATTGTGCAAGCCGGTTGTGTCCCTGCTCTGCACCTTATCCTCCCGTTGTCAGGTCGCACTGACACACAGACCTGAGGCCAGCTTTCCCTTTGTGGCCTCCGGTGGCACAGGTCAACAATGGCTATGTGGAATCAGCATCTCGTACCAAAATTGAGGCAGCTGTTGGCCTCGTTCCTCTGGCAAACTTCTTGAGGCGGCCCCCTTGTGCACAAGGTCTGAGATGGTGTCTCCGAGGACTTTGGTTCAGTGCAGAAGCAGTCGCAGGAAAACTCCGGCCAGAAAGTGCAGGGTCAAATGCCAGGCGCACAGGGCAACCATCGAGGGTGGATTGTAGGCAGAAAGGTGCTGTTCAGGCAGTGCCACTCCTGGCCTCCAGCCCTGGATAAGGGAAATCTCTGCTCCTGCCCCTGGCAGCCGGTTGCCTGGAGTGCTTTTGCACAGTCTCTTGCACTGGAGAGATTGAAAACCTGCTCTAGTTGAACAGACGTATTCGTCAAGGCCTATTTGGATAAAACTGAGAGGGACCTGAATTGATGCTACTACTGATCACCACTGGGAGCAGGAAATAAAGCTGGAGACCACCACAGCTGCCTCCCACCCTCAATTATCCTGTCATCCTATGAACTTGCAACTTTGACATTTCATATTCAATGGAAATGTTCATATTGAGCTCCTGAGAAATGTCGTCTTTTACACTGACTCAATGGAAACCCAGAGAATTCAATGGCAGTTTTCTGTGAACATCTCAATGGAGAGCTTGCAATAGTCCTCAACTCACAAGTCAAATGCAGGTGGCTGCTTTTCCCACATTAAAGGAACTTGGCCAGTTTGATCCATGCTTTCCTACTAGCCAATATATTGAAAAAAAATCAAGAGGAGAAGCACAAACAGTTCTTGTAGACATTTCTCATTCGTGTCTTGGCAGGCATGCTCCTGGAAAGTCCAAATCAATGACTTCTAGAACAATCAGTGGCATCCCTGGAAACAGGGCAAGGGCTGACAAGAAGGGACACCCTGCATCTGCCTGATGCTGGGGCAGCAGGAGTTCATCCATTTTCCTGTCTCCATGGGATAGGCACTTTGGGTGGAAAACAATGCCTTCACTGAACTAGGAGAGAGGCACAGCTGCTGCAATGCCAGGGATTGCCTTTACCCAGGAGGCAGGGAGGAGAAAGAGGCAGAGGGGAAGGTTGGGAAGCTGCACCCAGGGCTCTGCAGGGAACCCGTGTCTCAGCAAGGGCTCAAAGCAGAAGGAGCCAGAAGAGCTTGGCCAGACTGTCCCAAGCCGTGGACACTTTGTCCTCAGTGCCAGGAACCCCTTTGTTTCTCCTGCCTCTGGGCACTGCTCCTGTGCTGCTCCCACAAGTTTTATACAGACACAGAGCTACCTGCTCTCCCTCAAGCCTGTTCAGCACTGGACAGCAGGACACAGATTAAAAACTTTACTTGGGGTAAAAACACAGAGTTTAGAACACGTGCAGGTTCATTCCAGAACTGTTCTGGGTCATTACAATCTGGGCCTAACTGATTTATGTCTTTCTTTTTCCCTGTGTTTGTAACATTCCATATCGTGTGATTGAGTAACTGCTTATGGTTTGGCCTAAACATGGTCAATTTTCCAATGTAACAAGGTCCACCTCTGTATTTACTTGGAATTCCAGCCCAGGCCTGATCTCCACAAATCGAAAAGATTCCATTGGGTGATTTCAATCCCTGTGTATTGTTGCTCCACATATGGCCATATACCTTGGTTCTGGGGCAAAAGATACAAGAATCATCACCTCTGAGTCTATAAATTACATTGTTGGGCTGTACAGTAACTTTCACTGACTTGCTATTGCTGTCAGATATGTTTCACTTGTTGTGCATCACCTTTAAAATACAGACATCCATCCCTTGGCTGTAATAATCCTAACAAATTTAATTCTTATGGCTCAACCCATGTAGGACTCAACTGAATTACTATTTGTCCCATCCAGCAAGCATTCCCAACAATCCCAAAGTTTCAGAATTTGGCACATTGCATTTGCTTGAGTCAGATTCATTGTTGCCTGTGTTCTCTCTTTTACCAGATCCCTAAATTTTGTGGCCTCAATCCATAGCACCCAAATTAGACAGGTCTTAAAAGGATCCCCTGGGGTAGCCATGGATAAACAAAAGGATTGCTGTCCTGTCAGGTTGGCAAATGTTACCCATCTATTTTCCCTGGGATTAATTTGCACTGCAGGACGTTCATTAGTTACTGTTTTCCATAGCCCAATTAAGAGCATGCCTGATTTCCCATTAAGTAACCACATTTTTTCCAACTTGTTGATTTCACCTGATAATGAATTGGAATCCAAATGTACTTGCCACACTTCTTAGTTTGGAGTACTGAATATTTTGCCAAACTCCCTCCCACACCGTGCCAAACTAATATTCTGATCATTGGGCTTCTTGGGTGCTTGTGCCCTGTTGTAAGCAAAAAATCAATAACTTTATCTGTTACTTTCCATTCCTTCCTAATACACCTTCTACACAAGGTACAATTCAAAAATTGCCTTTTTTTATACCATTGCTTTTGACACCCTTCACACTGATATAAAATCCAACAGGTACAGTCATAATTGTCCTTGGAGCCAATTCCACTCATTTAACTTCAGTCTGGCTGGTCTCTGTCTCTGGACTCGTGCTTCTGTCACTTATCCATGGCTTCACCCACTTCACTGGGAGCCATCTAGTGCCACAATCTGTAAGGACACATGCCAACCCCCTACCAGAGGTTATCAGTGGCACAGGACCTGTCCATTCCCCGGAAATTGCATCTTTGACTGTACTAAAATAGGATCATTCAAAAGTTTTAAACCTCTCCTAAACCACTACCATGCATCACTGCAGGTGGCATATCTTGCCCTGCTGCTAAAGGTAAATAATTCATCACATTTCTAGTGGTTCTAGCCCACGAGGATTCACACCCCACCCCACCCCCACCCCCCCCCACCCCGTGCAATCCTCCTTTAAATTGTTGGTGATCGGGACATGCTTGCACTAAGCCCTGATCATCTCTAGCAGTAAGACCAAACTGACACTGGAGTACAGCAGCAGCCTGACAAAATAGCTCATGTGAT